>WJFB01000037.1:0-144960 GCA_009870185.1 Pygmarrhopalites habei
ACATGCTCACAAATCCTTCTTTTATTTTTTATTGACTGTGGTGTGTGTAACATGTTCCTCCATGTAAGTATTTAGGTATTTATTATTGTGGCAACCTACTTCTACCAATGACTATAGTACGCCACAAATTAGTATTATAATATATAGCATATAAGTTGCATTGAAAATCTATAATGGCAAAGAATCATG
Organism: Pygmarrhopalites habei; assembly: GCA_009870185.1. NCBI lineage: Eukaryota > Metazoa > Arthropoda > Collembola > Symphypleona > Arrhopalitidae > Pygmarrhopalites > Pygmarrhopalites habei. Next base: position 190 of record WJFB01000037.1, read on the forward strand.
ATTGTTGCAAAGATTTGTTTCAAACGTTTGTAAAATCTGGTAAGGGAGACGAGATCAATTTCAAAAAGGTCATAATTCCCAGAATGCCTTACTTAATATCTTCAATATAAAATTCAATTTCAAAAATTCAATTAATAGAATATATATTCTATATATTATGTACGTATAATATGTTTCACATTATAGTAATTCGAGGCAAGGTCCATATCAAAATATGCATGCAATTCATTCACCACACTGGAAACGAAGCGGAGAGTGAAAACTAATAATACAGCTACTAACTAAAATAAAGATTTTGATTGTGCGCCGTCGTCGTCCAAAATCACCGATAAATTTGATAATTTGATGTCGTACACATATACTTCATGATGATAAATCTTCCATCATCTTAATATCTGATCTTCTCTAGCAAATAAATAATTGGTAGGGAAAGCCAACCGACAACCTGAGAGAGCAAGACAAAATTCAATATATGGTAAAAATCAATCAGTTTTGTAAAAAGAAAAGTTTTTTTTGTTTATAGAATAAAAATCAAATTTCTAATTACCGTTTTGGCAACGACTGACATGTGTTCTGGATACTGATGAGTCAGGAAAGCAATTAGAGCAGTAAACGTACACAGTCCTAAATAAAAATTTATTAATTATTGGTAAAATATCTTATGCAAGAGAGTTATATTAATACACAAACTCAGACTACGAACCTGCGGTAAACATGATGAAAAATGGTGTTTCACGTTCAGGGAAGATACTGACTTCATGATGTGCTGGAAAAGGTTACTTTTGTTAGTAAGAAAGAATTTGATTACTAACAATATTTGAAAATTACCTGGAAGGATTTCTCTATCGGGACATTCAGTACAAGGAGGATACGGGAAGAACAGATTGCCTTTTTCTAGAGGTCGTGGAATGGAAGCAAAAGTTCCTTCCCATGTACACCTATAAAGAAAAAAAAGTTAATTTAATTTTAAGAGTAAAGATGAGGCAAGCAATCTGAATGCTAATAATCCACAAAAACTAATAAACAAATTAAATTGAAAATATAAGAACCTCAATAATTGGAGAGCTCCATCCACACGTTTCCAATGTGGTAAGTGGAAGAATGCATAGGAAACTGCTTCAGAATCTCCTCGTTTCAGTAAATGTTCCGGAGGAAATACCATTGGTTTCAATTCAAGTAAATACTACACACCCCCAAGAGTTAGATAATAAATACTCAATTTACTGTAAAATTACGTCGACATTAACTAATGACAAAAATCCAATTTGCCTTTACCTTAGGAACGTGTGGATTGTATTCAACGGCTCGATGAATGGCTTCTATAGCATTCATCTCTGCCGTACTAAGCCCACGTTTTATTAATCCAGACTCCGTGACAAACCTAATAACATTTATACATGTTACTACACATTTGCCAACTAATACACACATATCACGATATTGAATTAAGTTAATTAAATTTACAAACTTACTTATCACAGACTTGCCGGACTTTGAGTAAAGCGGAAGTGTAGCACAAAGTCGCAGAGCGAGGAACAGATCCATCATCATATTTTGCTAAGACAGCTATTTCATACATATTTATTTATTATTAATTTTATTTATTCATTGTTATTTATTTATGCATAAAAATAGATTCTAACCCTGAACGTCCGCATATGCTTGCATTTCTAGTAGAGGGGAAAAAATCGGTTCAGCAATTAATAACACTGTCATTTTAACAAAAAAGGTGCTGGAAAATAACCGTATCAATTATGTAGTCGTAGAGCTTCTCACCTAGTAGAGCTTCAATCAAATTCTCATGAACGTGAAGGACACTCATGATTGGATGTACTTCTTTGGTTAACTATGGGATAAAAACAATTCATTGTTTTGTTATCTAATTGTTTTACAAATTAATTTTTGCAAACAAAATTTATATTGCTTACATCTCGAAACATTTTCACAGCTTCTTTCAGTCGTCCCAATTTTCTCGCACACATTGCTAACCGTCTTTTGATATAGATAAGAACATTAACGTCCCTTCCTAAAATAGCAACAAAGCAAATAACATTCTTTTTCTCATCACCCACAACTTTTTTACCCTTATAAATATATATAGAGATGTATAATAGATGCATAAATGATTACTGTGAAGACCGTCAGTGGTAGGTCCGTGCGCTTGTGATAATTGAGTTTTCTTTAAATTTTGCTCTGCGGCTTTCAGTGCTTGTTTCAAAAGTTTTTCACTATCCGTAATTGTCAGTGCTAAACAAATATCAAAGAAAAGTATTACATCACTGTCAACAATGTAATTTGTAGCAAAAGGATTATACAATCATACCTTCCTCCTCTGCTAATAATATGTAAGCTGTTGCACAGTCAGGATTCTTTTCTATTGCTGCTTTTGCTCCTTTTATTCTTTCCTGTGGATTTCTTTCTCTCCAAGCAGTTTGCATTACTAGACATAGTAATTCAATCAAATACCTGTGCATGGTAGCAAAATATTTGAAATATAACTTGAATTCTGGAATAATAAGATTCTTACAGGAATATTCAGGCTTGGTGCCATCACCTATCATTAAAAAAATTTATTGTGATTAATAAAGAGAACGATACATGTATGACAGAATTTGTAATCAATAATAATTTCAATAATGATTGTACTCACTATCACAAGTGAAAAATGTCTGATGGTCTTGGGCTAATAAGTACATACAGTAAATAAATAAAAACATATCCGATTCGAATAGAATATTCAAGCACTTGTACAAAATATTTGACATACCTGATAAATTCATGTCATAAAAAGTTAAAGGATCCTGCAAATTAAACAAGTCATTACTTCAATAATAAAATTATACTTTCATCAAAGTAAAGGTAATAAAGGACTTTAACATACCTTCTTAGTTAAATGAAAAAAGCGAAGATATTCAGCTCCTCTAAAGAGATTCAACGGATTTCTCGAAGGATTTAATGCTGAAATTCCAAAAAAAATATCACATGTTGGTAAGAAACTTAAAAAGTTTTTACTGTCAACGAAAACAAAATATATTTGACTAACCAGATGACGGCTGACTTTGACTATTAGTTGTTATAGTTCCATTACTTTCGCTATTTCCATTTGCATTACCATTACTAGTATAGTCTGGTGGTCCTAAAAGTGGACCTAAGTGATTTAAGGAGACTTGTTCTGTCAAAGAAAAAAACAAAACAAATATTTAGTTATTTGTTTAGTGTAGACATTCAATGAATCGGCATGAAATTAAATGATCACCTATGAACGATGTGCCATATTTTCTGTAGTACCACCACTCAAATATCTACAGAGAAAAAATTCCAATTATCCTTTCATTCCAGAGATAATTCAAATCAAAACAAATAGATACTAGAACCTTATGTTGTAAAATCTAATGAGGTACAATATTGAGACAAAAGTGAATAACTCACAAGAATGAGACCGGAGATAAGGGAAGACGTCCCTGTGAGGGCGACGTAGAATTTTGGAGTTAACGAAGAAAGAAACATTGTTGCTGGAATGACACATGAATTAAAAAACAGATGTACATTTGAATGACAAAATACACATGGTTGTACACATTTCCCGACCCATAATAAAAGACATTTCTTACCCATCCCAATGGTCTCACTAATCTTGAGCGGTTTCAGATAATAAAGCACAAAGAGAAACCAAATGGCCCAAGTACCGACCAGACAGTCCAATTTTTCAGAGTTTGAAGATTGATCAAAATAATCATATCTCCAAGTTAACACCACGTGACTCCAAAGTTGCTAAAAACCCCTGCCTGCTGTACGCCGTGAAGAGACCAATAAAGCCACGCTTCTCCAGTACAAGTTTTTGTCCCCATAAATCTGTATACCATATTAAAATTTAATTATTGACTACAAACTAAACATATTTAGTCTAAAATGATTTTCAAACTGAAATTATGACCTGTAGGACTGACTAACTATTCGCTAGTTTTTGCGCTTAACCCCACAAATGACTAGTAAAATTATTAATGCACTGCAAAAACAAAGCATTACTGAATCATTCAGTCTGAATGACATTTATCATTATCCTTAGTTTCTAAATGTATCTTTATCTTTTCCTGTCTTCGTACACTAAGTATGGATTCCCCTAATATGTTTTTAACTATGTGTTGAGTTATCGGTAGGAATTCGTTTTTTTCGTTGTTGTGTCATTCACAGATCCTGCGAGAGAACACACAACGCATTTATTCAGAATTACAGCAGTACTGCCCAAACCAGTCTAGGAAGTTGAGTGAGTTTTGAATGGACCAGAGAGATGAGGGGTCCTCTGGCAAGGGAAAGCTGATGTGAAGCAAAGTCAATGAATTGAATTGCCCTTTAAGATCATCTGCACACTGTCTTCTACGAGATTCCCCCTCTCCATTTTTTTCTCATAGGTTAAAATTATTAATTTTAAATACGTGAAAGCAAATGAGCTGTACCGAATGCACACTGGTTGTACAATAGCCTTACAGCACACTTTAGGTGCGGTAGAACTACATACACATTGACTTGTCTCTTATACATATATGTTATATCACATCATACAAACTGCACATAGCAACTTTTATAGTGCAGCTGCTTGTGTCCTAACAGAATGGAATGACGATGGTTGAATAGAGTAAGGTACGTTCACCAATGTTTAAACCTTATGCATTTGTGTGTGCGTATGTGTTTTGCAGGCAGACACACGGTAGTCATAATTGTTTTTTGTCTGTCTACACAGAGAGAGAGAGAGAGAGAGACGAGTGTAAAAGGTGCACATATGTGTCTCAGTTGTCAGTATAGGATAGAAAGGCTCGTAGGTAAGTTGAAAATATTCGTCACAACCAGGGAGGGAATTCTCTGTGTAAAGTAGTAAAGTACACACACATACAGATACAAGTACACATTATGAAGTAAAGATTCTCTCTCATGTACAAATTCTGAGAATTGATTTTTGTTTCTATTGTTTTCCCGTCATTTAATCACTCTACACAAAAGTTAACATTCCTTCTCCTCCTCATTCAATCGTGTGTGTTAACACATTTTACATTTCGAAGGGAAGTGAGGGAAGAAGAGAGCGGAAACCGCAAGGAAATTTGTCCCCTCTCTCTCCCTTTCGTCGCCAGTGGAAAATAGTTTTGTAAGCTCAAACGCCGGAATTACATGGAATGGATTTGTTTATACTTGAAAAAAACTCTGGACTTTGTCACCATGTCATGAAAGAAGAGAAAAACTTGACTCAACTCACTTCTACTGAATAGTTAACACACAGTGTGTAAGTGTGTTCGAATCCTTTCATAAGTTTGGTTAGAAAAAAGGGTTGAGTGAAAGCCAATGTATTTATCTGTGTGACTGTGTTTTTTTCTATGCGGACAACTGTCAAATTGTTAAATTGAGTTGTGAGACAATTTTTTATTTCTGGATTGGGATGTCAAGAAACGTTCGGCATCAACATTGGTCTTCATGGCCGACCGTTCTTCATGAAATCATTCAAGAGGTAAGTTAATCTCAGATTATGTAATACGGAAAGTTTTTGATACACACTTCTAAATTTGTCCCTAAACCTCAAAACACTATATGGTGCTTCGTTTTTAGAAGGGGTGTGTGTAGGTGTAACCCTTTTCATTATCAATCTGAGGATCTTTTTTTTTGATAATCCCCCATTTGACATTCTTCAAATATTTTTGGTTTGTGCTATGTGAGGGTGGAAGGAAATAGGATGGTCATACCCGAGACAAATTAAAACTTACATAATGTAATGTAACGTGATGATTTCTATTTATGGGTTTTTCTTTGATAGTGTACTCGTTTAAAATTTTATAATACAAATATACTGGACGTGGTAGGTTAAAAGGTGGATACATAATAATATGGTTCTTTTGCCTTTGAGTTCATGGTTCATGAGTAACTTTTTTTGTAAGGTGTACAAATTCAATGCCATGTAATTTTTTTATTATTTAAAAACGCAAAAGATTGTGGTCTTCTGAAAGCACACGGTATACATAGAAAGACGTTCCATCCTTCAGGTTTATTATCATAACTTGAGATTTACCAGAAAAATATCGTATGCAAAAATAGATAATTATTAATGTTCCTTTTTATGTAAGACGTACTAGCTTTGTTGGCTTGTGGGTAGATTTTTTTCTCTTCACATGGTACATTCTTCTTCATTGTCTTTCTGCGGTACATGTTATACAGGGACAGAGAGAGAGAGAACATATTTTTGCACATGCATCATCCAAACCAACTTGCGAATATATTAAACTAATTGTTAGACATGACAGAGAGACAGAGAGAGAGAGAAATACTTTTGTCTGTGATCACGCAGAGAAAGTCATGTGTGTGGAGTAACTTGAGTCATGAATGACATGCATTAAACTTGTCATTTTATGTAACGTACAATTGATGCAAAAATATAGAAGAGATGTCATCAATACTAGCTAAAATACTTTGTACATGTGTATGTATATAGATATATTTAAATTAAACACAATCATAAAAATAATACAGGGATCATGTTGTGTTGAATAGTCATTGATCATGCGAATGCATGTTGTTCACAAAAATGTAAGGACTGACTCTCTCTCTCTCTCAGTGGACACACACAAACAGACACTGTCACACAAACACATAAACAAATGGCCTCGTCGATATTTAGCTGATTAATCCTGTCAGCAGTCAGTTTTGTCTCTTATTATACGTTATATGTACTGGATCATCCACACATAAAGTATACACACCCACTTCTGAAACTTTTGATATTTTGTAGTCTCTCTCTCTAACTCCATATAATAATGTGGAAATTGGGATTGGAGTAAAGAGACAGAGAGGAGCAGTCATATTTCACAACATGACCCATACAATATTATAAAGGAGCTAATACTAATAGCAAGTTTTGAAAATATTATTGTAAATCCATGTGGTTGTACAGATACACGACGACAACAAAAGTGTCTTTGTTTGTGAGAGGGACTTGCCTTCGAGGCTCTTCAGGACAGGAAAAACCATGTACAAAAATAGATACAAAGAATATACCAACAATCCTCTAATGTAGACAAAATTCATTTTTTGTGTCCACATTTTGTGTTTGATTCAAGTGACATGTAATTGACGATTTGAATCTACGAAGTGAATTTGTATTTTTTAGGAGGAATATAATAAATAGGGATTTGAAGATGTGCGTTCATTTTGAGATTGGTAAACAAATTTCCTTTTAAAAAAGAAAGGCTCCGCATCTCTCTGTTTATACTGTGCGTGTAACGTGTTGGTACACACAAATCATTGGCAATGTAGGATGTACTACACAATAATAAAAAAGCGGAACTCATTCAGCGTCATTTCTTGTTTAATATTTTTGTCGGTCATGTCGTGGGAGAAGGGACACAGGAAGAAAAAATTGGAAATACAGTTTCTCTCCTTCTCCCTCTCTCTAATAATCGTGTGCTAATCAATTTAACCCTCCGTACGGGGTCATGTTCTAATGACAGCTAAATGATTTCTTTTGTGTACACAAAAAATATTTTTTCAGCTGAGAAAACAAACAGAAGAGGAGGAAATGACGGTGGAAAGTTAAAAAGCCTCTACCTTCAACAAAAATAATTAAAGAGGATTTAGATTGGAACAGAAAAAATTTACAATGTCACAATTTGCCGGCTACGTCCTGCCGGGTGCGGGTGAGTCCAATTTAACTTTAATTGTCTTTTAAATTTATACAAATCTATAATATGGTGTACTCTTTATTGGAAAGGAGAGAAATTATTGCTTATGTATGCACATTGTATGCATTTGTGAATACAAAATATGTAAGATAGAAGAATAGGATACATGGAGGAGACAATCTTTTACGATGAGATCTCCTCGTACAATTTCCTTTCATTAAAGAATTAATTCAAAAGGCTTTAAAATAATGATATATCACATGCAAACGTTTTCTCCACGCTTGTTAACTACTATCTCTCTTGATTGGGGCCTGCAGTCAGTTGTGTGTATGTGTGTGGATTTTTTGATGAATTTCCGGTTGTGGATGAGATGATTTCGCATTGTGGCGAATGTATATTGTAATATTACACAGTGTGTAATACACACATATAAGAGAGTCAGATGGTCGTTGATGCACTAAGAAGTTGAGTTTTTTTGGTTGTGCAGAAAAATAATTGCAATGCAGTGTGTGTGCAAGCCAAGGACATGTATATTAAATTTCATTTTTCTCCTTTACACAGATTACTATCTGTATAAATTTGAATGTAATTTAAATAAATTACAGTGTTAGTGATTGTATTGTTCTAATTAACTTCCCCCTTTTAATTTTACACTCAGAGTACATACAATAGCACTCACTAATTTGTCTGATTCAATTTCCAGTGTTTGTGGCCTATGGACTAAAATGGACTCTGGACGCATCTTCCTCCAGTAGTAGTAATGTAGAGAAATATTTGAATGACATTGAGTCATCCCGACACACGGGAGGGAAGAAGAAGAACCGGAGAGGTCGGTGTGGTTGCAATTTTAAAGGACTCCCGATCGAAGGGATTATTAAATTGACGGTGACCACGATTGGGATCCTTGCTTCTGTCTTTGCAGCTTACCCTTCAGGGTACGAAACTTGTGCAAAATGTTATAACGTTACTTTCTTTTAAATTAATTTACATTTTTGATTTTTATTACTTAATTAGATTCGGGCAGCTGGAATATGTCGGGGATATCCTGTATGCAACTGTTTACCTCTTCTTTGCAATTTCTGGTCTGGTTGATGTCCTCTTATTCTACTGTCCTCATGTCATCCCTTTTGCACTCAATCATTTTGCTCTGGCCATGGGTAACGTCAAAATAATCAAATTAGATTAACAACAATTAACTCTGATGAAAGTAAATCAAATATATTTAACAATTCTTTCAGCATTCACAATCGAGGGTCTCATGTTCAACTTGCACCTTCGAAAGTACATTTTGTCTTATTCAATTTTCTGTAAATTCCATTACGTTTATAATTTAAATTAATCCATTTTTTAATTGTTGACAGTCAAGCGTTCATGGAGCAACACGTCCACATTCTACTAGTCTGTTCTATTTACCTGTGTGCTATTGTCAGTCTCCTAGAAATTGTCTTGCCATTCAGGTCAGTCATCTTATCTAATCACTTTTCTTAAAATCAAGATTCATAACTTGAACAGAAATCTTTTCTCTTTGCAGTCACCTCATAAAATTTGCAAGGGCCTTCTCATCCCTGATCCACGGGAGTTGGTACATCCAGTCCGGTTTTTTCTTGTACAATCCGAGTCGGGTAAACCCAACTTGGACTACAAGTTCAGACTACAACAATTCATTGATTTGGATCAGTCTGACTTATGCTTGGCATGTTGCTGGGGCATTCATCTGCCTCCTTGCCATCCTCCTTTTGTCTCGTCGTCGTCGATCTTCCATGGGACCACCCGTCCCTGAACACATTGAAGCCTTCGAACCAGATCACCCTTCCTCCTCCCCCACGGCCCTCCAGTCCAACTCTCAAATACAAAATTGTCACTTTTGTTCCAGTCATACCTTAAGAAGTGCTTAAACCTTTTAAAAATTGTGTCACAAATTACCCACACACTCACACAAATATGGATGTACAACTTTTTTGTTCCGAGTTCCAGTCTGCTCAACAACACACAAGTCGTACAATTAATCCAATACAAACTAACTCATGATATAGTTAAGAGTCAAGTAATATCAAATGGATGCAACTATTTTTGCAAAAAAAATACAGCCTCACATTTTGACAATGCAATATTTGAACAGCAGATTATATTATCCCTTTAGTGTTGTGACATGGAGACTGGAGGTCATGACTCATTTCATGACCATCAAAAAACTGTCAGGTTGAATGTGCCCTTCTACAATTAGTGCCATGATTACCTGTAGAGAAGATTCCGGATATTTTTGTGAATGTGATTCGGTTCCTGGGATTTTTCTTTGAGTATTATGGAAAACAAAGAATTCTATGAGTCATTTATCTGATGAATCAGTAGTGATTGTAAGGAGGCGAAAAAGGAGGAGACTGTGTGGACAAAACGAAATGTTAAAAAATGTTCCTAGAGAATACAATTTAATAGTTGTGACCTGATGACGGAGATTGTCGAAATTTTATTCAATTTTTTCATGTTTTTTTTATACTCCTCCTCGACAAATACTTTTTACTGTATGATAGTGTGCCTTTACAAAGAGAGAGAAACGTCATGAATGAAGATGATAAGGCCATGGATAAACAAAATACATATGATATTAAATTGACGACATCAAAACTAAAAATAAATTATTATGTAAAAGAAATGAGACAAAGTTAAACTACTAAAGTGATTTCTATGTGGATTTACTATTTAGTATTGTAAAGATATATTCTCTCTCTTCTGTGATTCAGTCATTCTTCCGTGATCTCGAGCAGTAGAGAAAAAAATTTATATTTCAATAAAAAAAATAAATGGTCGTCATAAAGAAGAGAAATATATATGTAATGGAGAGATAGAGGAGGATGATGACAACCAGTTATGAGCTCTTTACTCTTATTCTATGACATGAACTATTCATATTTTATTATAAAATTATGTTTTGAATGATAAATAACCTAAATACAACATTATGTAGTAGGAAAATGACAAGGCAAGGGTTGAATTAGAAGCCCATTGCTTAAAGAGTTAGCTCTGTAATAAAGTAAGGAGTAGGCAAAGTTAAATTGTGTACATCACACATAACTTTGATATCATCAAATATCAAAGTCTATTTAGTCAAAGGAGAGTGAAGGAATGGGACAGGTCGTTAGTAAAGAGAGGATAAGTCATTTGTTAATTAGGATGATACTTCCCTGAAATATGTGTCTAACCCAAAATTAAAATGTGTGTCTCATTTTACACTGTCCATGTGTGGAATAGAAGAGGAATTAATTGTGATGTATGTAGCAATTCAATGATATTCAAATGATATCTAATTACGGGGGAAGGGAGAGAGAAATCTCATGTTTTTGGTGTGAAGGAGTGGACCATGGATAATTTTAAATATAATTAATTGCTGTATACGGAAAAATATTCATTTTTGGACTCACAAAATGATGGACTTAATTTAGTTGGAGAGGATCCTAGAAATGAGAATATGGTATATTTTTGACATTATTTTAATCAAAAAAATTGTATTTTATACTTACTGTTAAGAAGATAAATGTTGTTGTGTACAAAAGAAAAAAACCAGTTCTGAAGGAAAATTAAAGGCGACATTACAGTATAAGCCACGCGAGCAGAAATGATTTTCTTTAATAAAGTCTTGTTCAACACCAGAGAATTTTGTTTTTGTTAAAAAGTGTGTTCTCTTGTACAATATAGGATAGAACTAATATACTAAAATGAGATAAGATCATGTCACACTCCCACACACACACGCATTGAAATTTAATATTTATTTAAATTTTTAAATGGTGACTTTTGGGTTTCAACTGCTCTTGACTAGATGGCCATTTGGATGGGATTTGGTTCCGTGAAAATTGAGTGCAAGTTTGAGATCATATCATTTTGCCAATTAATTGTGAACTTGCATTTTTTATGTAACAAAAAATGTCACGAGGAAAATCAAATAGAAAAATCATGTTAAAGACAAACCATGGTGTACGTCAATATAGAAGGAGCAAAAACTGTAGGGAGTCATCATGTTGATCCACTCGTGACATGAATGTCAATAATACACACTTTTTGTATTTTATCAGGATTCCAAGACAGTCATCCTATCTTTTATTTTTATGTGAGACAATTTGTCAACAGTTGTTCCTATCACTGGACTATCTTGTTTTTTAACAAACCAAAGCGTTTCCTAGGTTCATTTCCTCATACTTAAACACTTACATTCTGTCATGTTAAATTAAGGATCAATTTTTTTAAAGAAAATATTTACTCGCTCCTGTTTTTTACAATTTGTTCAGCACACCATTTTAACTGACGGGTGGACAGTTTCCTACAAGTTGATTATGCAGGTGAGCCCCCAATTAACCATCCTTCCATCATCGTCATCTTCATTCACAGGTACAGCACACATTGACAAACAAACAGTTTAGAATCCCACAGAGAGACACCAATCTTTCTATCGTATTTTCCAATCTAACTTGTAAGATTTTACACCCTGACAGTGATAACAGAGTTTGTATTCTAACAATGAAGAAAAGTAACAAAGGATATTTAGTAAGAAGCCTTCATTTGTCAATGAGGATCTACAATTTATCCTCATGAGCCCTTTTTTCACCAACTTTTCCCTTTCATCCATCTTAAATATGATTTATACTAACAACAAAGAGGCATACCGTCACATTACACAATTGTTATTGAATCATTCACAAAAATATGGATCAGAGAGTGAAGGCACAATTCGTGATTTCTTAACCTCTCAGCTGACACACACACAACTTCACACAAAGAATGATCTCTCTATATATACGATGATCATCTGTCTCATAATTTCAAGTTGGAAAAGGCAAAAAGGGTCCCCTCTTCTCCTTGTTGACCAAGTGTACCTTCACACACACACACGCACACTAGGACACACATTCTACCTTCATACACACACACACATGAAGGTACATGATGGGTCGTGAGATTCTAAAAGGGAGGAGGCCAGGTAAGGAAGAAATGAAATTTACCTCCGACTTTCCTCTGACTCATTCTCAAACGTAACATTAAATGGTATCCACCTCTCCCTACCCGGATTAGAATATCCATACTTCCCTTCATACTATTACTAGCCAGGGAGAGGGAGGGAGAGATTGCCTGAGCTGAACATTATCCCTAAAAAACAACAATGAGTCAACAGACTGTGTGTATTATTATGTTGTTGTGTGGTACAGATACAGAACTTTACAGAAGGTGGGGAGAGGAAGAAAATTCACATGTTTCCCACGAACATTTCCATTGAAAAATGGCTCTTCGTTTTTTTCCTCTCTCTTCTCCGTTCCCCGTTTTTAAGGGAGACTGGCTATAGAAGTGCACAGTGCATTTAAAGACAACCTTTTGAGTCTCTCTTTCTCCTTGTGTCATATCCTAATAGTTAGATCATCTCAAGATTTTTCCCCCTTCCTTTGTATTTACATGGATACTCGAGCCAGAGCCACACACACACAGGATATACACCCAAAAACATTTGTGTGCGTGTGTGGAAACCACAGGATTGAACGAATGGATGCACGAATGTAGTCAAGTAATTTTATTCCTAATGTTGTTCAACTTCTTTCCAGGAATAAATCTTGTGGAGCAAAAGTTCTTCATATCTGTCCACACATGCACACACAGACACACGTAAAAGAGAGAGAGAGAGAACATTAGGATGGACTTACAATTTTTGTGGTGCAACAGATTGCTTTGCCATGTTAATTTGAGGGATGTTGTCGTATGAACTTCTCCTCTTTCTCTGTCTCTCCCTTTCTCCACGGATGACTTAATAATAAGTCAGAGAAAGAGAGAGAGACTGGCTCATTAAATTAAACGAGTGGAGGCCTCCCTTCTGAGTTCATGGGTCAGAGACACAGTGCCCTCCAAGTCTCCTCCTTAAATCCCTGTTCCATTTTGTAGTGATATGAATGGAGATTGTGGTGTGTGTGTGATAACATGTAAAATTGTAATTAAATCATAAAGAATTCATTTCAGTACGCCTTATGTACTTGAGACCCTTGACCTTCTGTACTTCTAAAAAACTTTCATTTACCCAAAGCGGAGGAATCCCTTGGAATTTATTTGTACATTTACATATGCATTGGACTATGGATTCTCCACTTGAGCATTACATTACACAGTCTGGTGACAAGACAAGCGTTTTTTGGGAAATGTCTGGATATTCCTTATCTACAAAAATATTTTTTGGCTTTCTCTTCTAGTTAGTTGGTCGACGATGACTCGTCACACCAAATTCTTCCTCTTCGTCTACACAAATATGTGTCACACACACCATATCAATAAATTTGATTATGGATGGCCTCTTGTAAAAAATTTCAAATCAGAGCTTATCTGTAAACTTTCCATTTACACACACACACACACAACGACCACAGACTTTTCTTTGTAAACAAATAATATGTCCGAGTTGGAGAAAAATCAATTTTTTTGGAGCAAATCCACATATCACCTTTTTTCAAGGTCTTGTCATCCTCAGTTTATAAAAGTTGGTTCAAAAATTGTATATTCGTTATAATATAAAAAATGTATGTATTTACACACAACTTCCCCCCATACAAAATGAATATAGTTATTCTCTTTTCACTTTTAAGACGTCACGTCCCACAGTAAATGCCAGTAAAGTATGTAGTGGACATCGAAAACGTTTTTGTGGTACATGTGTTGTCTTTATCAAGACAAAATTATTTGAATGTGGTTTCTTCTACTTTGATATTCAAAATATTAAATGTACAGACAAAAGTATTCATTTCCCTCAATATCCATTTTTCTTTAACTCGAGTCCTTCTAGATTTCTAACATTTCTTTTTATTTTGTATTTTTCTACTTCTTCTTCCTGAGGGTTGATTACAAATACGTAAATAGTGTGTGTACATATTTTCCAAATATTACAAAGAGACGGAGTAGAAAACCAATATTTTTCCTCAACTCGAGAGTTATGTATGTAATTACACCAGAAATAAGTTCATCCTTGTAAAGTCATTGTTTCTTCGGTTGAAGAGACACACTGTCCATAATACACAGTTAGTGTGGATTAAAGGAAGAACTTTGAGAAAAATAAATAAACATGAGTACTACACACTCAGGAATGACACTGTAAAATACTGAGATGAATCAAACATCTGCATTTCCCCTTCTTTTTGTTTAAAACTCCAGGGTCAAAGTCAAAACACAAGAAAATTACGGAAGGGTACAAAGAAAAAGGGTTCCAGAACCCTCCTCTCAACTTTATTCCCGAACATTTTGTACAGAGAAAATAGAGAAAGGAGGGTGGTAGGAATTCGAAAATGTTTTCCTGGGAATGTCATGCACAGAGAGTAAAGAAAAAGAAGCATGAAAATCCGGTAAATACTCTAACTATGTTGTTGTTCTACACATTATCTGGTCTACTGCTTTCTGTATGTGTGTCTGTTATTGTTGATGGACTGGACGTGTCTTGAGAATGTTTATCCTGATCATCCACACACACACATATTCTCTCGTTTGTCCAGATTAGAATGTCAGATGAAGATTCTGCTCGTTGGCTCAAGTCGATTGTGTGACTCGGAAGGGAGAAGGAAAGAGTTGAATATGCTATTTACAAATTGAGAATTAGAATGCATTGTCTTTTCAAAATGATAATAAAATGTGAATGGATGAACTGAGACTAGATGGTACTATCGTGGAAGTGTGACTGGAGTGGAGATAATTAAAACAGCCATGAAATCCAATAGGTTTTATTTTCTCTCTCACACACATGAGTACTTGCTAAACAAGTGCGCACACACAGAAGCAGAGAGAGAGTAATTTAAATTGGATATTACTCTCGCCGTTGAAATGAGAAGGTAGAGAGCAAGAGAAACTGTCGGATTTAATTTGTGATTTTCAACGGAAAAGCGTTTCAACCTACCAACTGTACCCATGTACCCAAAAGCCAATCACCAACAACTGCAAAGGAAGAGAGAGTGAGAGAGAGGGAAAAAAACATTGTGGCCATAGGGGGGAGAAGGAACAGGGTGTAATGTGTGTGTGTAGTGGTGTCTACACCTCAGTTAAGAAACAGACGGAGCTTTGGACTGTTCAACAACAAAAAGTATTCGAGACGAAAGGCACAACAGTCAGTTCGTTGAATGAGGGAGTCCCTACTCTTGTGTCCAACACACTCTCCTCTCTGTCTACACTCTCTACGGGTTGTTCATCGTGTGAGTGTGTGTCTGTATAGAAAAAAAAGTGAGGGTTCAATGTGACTATGTATTGTGAAAAGGAGTCCTCAATATCCAAATCTTTCGTTAAGTGTCCAGACTTTAAGTGAAATATTAAATACGGGAAAGTTGTGCGTGTGTGTGTGCTCACATGGCAAAGTGAATTCAAAATTTTGAGTGTGCAGATTCATACATGGATCTTTAAAATAAGAGTTATTGTTACAAAAAATTGTTACTGACGAAACCAGGTAAATTTCATTACAATTAATATCTATTCCATTTAATAGAGAATCTCTTGTCAAAAATCTGAAACTGGGATTTGCAATTCCTCGTGTGTAGGAAAACTGAACAGAGTTTTGTTTAATGAGGTGTTCAAATAGGATTTAAAAATCCTTTGTCTCAATTCAAAAGTGTTTTCAAAAGTGTGTATGTGTGTGTGTGAAGAATGCCATTAGATTCTCATTAAAATTCTCTCTCTCTCAGCTGTGTGTGTGTGTGGATGATCCTAGTTGTAATCGAATAGGGTGATCTTGGAATTTTGAGCACAACAATATCCCCTTTCCTATAAATCCTCCTCTTCAAACCACCTTCACTCCCTGACAATGGTATTTAATTGGAAGAATTCCCTTTACACACAGACACATAATGTCTGGCAAGACAATACAAATATGTATAAGTAGGGTTAGTATTTAAATAAACCTTAGCTTTTTTTGGTCTTCAAAAGAAAGGCGATATTTTTATATAATATAATATATAAATTATGTCATACAGGGAGGGAAGCTCCTTTTTAAGGGCCTTGTGTCCTTGCAAGAAGGAGAGAAGGGAGGGTGGGGGGTACGTGAGGAGCATTTCTTATTCTTTGTATCAAACTGTGGAGTGTAAGAGTGTAGGCACACACACAATATATTATATGTTGTTAACACTTTTGTACTGGGATGGAGTGGAATGTGTACAGCGTAAGTAAGACCAGAGTATTATGTATGATACGTCAGATTGACGAGCGTATCTCAAGACGATGATTCTTGGATGTGTGTGTGTGTGTTTGTGTTCTGTCTTTTGATGCAATCAAATCTTTGAAGGGAAATGAATCGTGGAGATGAGTACGTTTAGCTTGTCTTAACATGAACTTCACTTGTAATATCCTACACAGATATAGTCATAATGTGTGTGTGTTTGAGAGAGAGAGAGAGAGAGAGAGAGAGAGAGAAGTGTGTGTATATATTAGGGATATTTTTTAACTTGGCACTCTGTCTCCCTTGTGTATTTATCGGTCGTGACAAGGCAGTCTCTGTGACACACACACTGTCGTCTACCGTACACTGTCAACCAAAAGTTTTCGGCTATGAGATTTTGGAAAAGTCTGATCCCTTCAGTCACACTCTGACGTTTTGACTCCACTGGTTACGTAACCAAGAGAAGGATTTTTATCTACTTAATTTTAAGATGGGTGTGACCATTTTATTTTTGAACTCCTGATACACGTCACATTAAATTTAAATACTTTTGGTTTTTTCAAAAAGGATTTAATAAGACAAAAGTTGTGAGCTTTGCTACGAGAAAGGTAATCCGGCTTCCTTTTGTAAGGTGGTTCCTTGTTATCTGTAAATGATAATGAGACCCTTTAAAGGGTTCTGGCTGCACTTTTCGTTAGTCTGGTCCATTCTAGTACATTTCATTGTTTTTCTCGTGTGCTTTTTTATTAATAGGAATTTTTGAACAACCCATTGAGTTAAATAGAAATTGAAAGCTCACTAATACAATTATTGGTCCTCAAGGAATGTCTAGAAAAGCTGGAGTGTAGCCGGAAACTTGATATTATGAGTGTACATGTGTGTAGAGAGAGAAAGATGTAGAGAGGAAAAAGAGAAGGATTTTTCTTGTTGAAATTGTCGGGGCCATGATTTGTTGGCATGAATTTTAATGAGACACCACCGGAGAAAGATGGAGATTAGATGTGTGTGTGTGGTTTAAAAATAATTTCATGGACAAAATGCATCCAGAAATGTTCATAAAGTGTGTCTGTCTGTGTCTGTGTATCTGTAGAGGTGTCTTGAGATTTTGGTTCCGCCCCAACAACAACTCTCAAGTCAACTCCGCGTCTCCATGATTAATTTCATAATTTATTTGAACCTCTTCCAACATTTTCGTCACTACACACATCAAAGTCTTCATCACAGGCTTTTTCGGAGAGAAATACAAACTTCCTGCCACACAAACACACACTTGATCTTTGTACTGACATAATTATCTATGGATATTATGCACCTGCAAAAAACAACTTTTTACTTTGACACTCTCTCTCTGTCATGGACCATCATCTCAAGACAGTCTTCACTCTGTCTCCTCCTCATCATCTGTCTGACATTTTGAAATAATTGTTCTCCGTGTTGAAAGATTTTGATTCTAAATGAGTTTGTCACGAGGAATAGTCAACTTCCAATATTTTGAAGGGTTGTGCGAATGTTTCCCCGTCACTCACAACCTTTTTCCCTTTCACTAGGGAAAATAGTGGAAAAAAACAATAATTGATTAGTGAAATAATTCACAAATTAAATACTTTAAATTGCTAAGACTGTCAACTGTTAAATTTGCGAAATTTTGAGCGCCATTTCATCACAAATTAACGTGTTACACAATTTACCAATTATATTTTTTTCTGCTTTCTCTCTCTAACTTTGCAAAGTGGATGTTAATAATTTAAAATTTACAAGGTAAATTCACTGATTATGCCATAGTTTAATTAGTTAAATGTGTTTTAAATTAAACTTACATAATAGCAAAATGGTTTTTAATTAGTTTAGAGGGGATGGCTTTAAAAAATTAGGATGATGCTCATGAATAATATTAAATATGATTGCATCCTTCACATGTTTCCCTTCAGGAAATGGAAGTGTTTTAAAAGGATACATTTTTTCCTCATATTTTGTACAATTATTATAACTTCTGTTCCTCCGACCTCCACTTTGAGTTGAAAAACATTTCCAAGTGCAAATCCAAAGCTATTGGAGGATTCAACAAGTGTTCAACCACTGTACCCGAAATACTGTCAATACAATGCATACAGATACATATCAAGGAAAGGGAAATAGTTGGAAACCATTTCATTGACGTGACACACTGTAATAAAAAAACGCTCAAGATACAATAGTAAATTCTGAGAAAATTCAAGTGCACCACTACCACCAGCAAATAATGCACTAGCGATACTCGGAACTAAGAATACAATCCACACAACCCAATATTATTGTACTTGCTATGTGTGTGTAGTATGAATAACACAGTGTATGTGTGGTGTGTGGTTTAGTGACTGGTCGACGTCCTTGCTCACTTTTAATAAGACAATAAATGGTTAAGGGTTATGGGATGGTTAAAAACAGTGTAACTCACAAGATTCAAAATCTTTCAAAGTGTCTACAAATTATTCACTTCCATTACATGAACAATCTCTTTGTGAATTCTAAAATAAAGGGAAAATACGCACACACACAATCACACAGTCATAAAAAGAAGAGACAGGGTTCTTAATCTTGGATTGTACAAACACATGTTCCACACACACACACATTCATCATTGGGAAAGAGTTGAAGCCTAGCCTAAATATGATTATATGCATCAAGTTCAATTTTTTATAAATATACTGTGTGCAATGTGGACGACAAAAAAAGAGTGAGTGTGTGTCACAATCTCTGAGGGATGGAAATTGAAACTCTATACAATGACCCAGCCATAATGTCATGATTCATTCGTATATGGTCCTCACATTACAGTACCAACAACAAAAAGATCATCAAACTCATTCCGTGTGTGTCAGAGAGAGGGGTTGGGCTATCAACTCTAGTACTAATTCCAAAAGTCATGTTTTTTTTGAAATCTGGACAATTCTTCCGATTCTGTTTTTTTCTGTCTGGAGAAAGATGGATGGATTAAATAAAAGTTTTGTTACAAAACTAGATTTGTTAAAAGTAAAAACAAAGAGAGAGAAAGAGTCGATTATTATTGGTCACATATTGCGAATCTCACCCTTTAGGATTGATGAATCGAAAAGATATGAATGCAACCTATAAATTTTTATACCCATTTCATTTTGACAGAGTTAGATTTTATTGTGATTACATTTTTCCCTGTCTGGGTCTAGCCTCGTACATGTAGAAATTGATTTTTGTTCAATGTCCTCATCTCCACACTCCATGTGTCTTGTTCTTGTCTTGCTGTAAGGACATTTGTTTGGATCTTCTATAAATTTGACATGGTTCCACACACACACACACCTTCCTTCTCTCTCTTTCTCCACGCCTTGTCCTCCTCCATAAAAAAGATTCGTATTTATCTTCTGACGCAGTCAGTGTCCAAGCTTTTGCACTCTGTAGTAGTGACCACAATTTTACAAATGGTAATTGAGAATTTTTTTTCATATTTGGACTTTGTGGTCTATCAGAATAAAAGATTTTTGCTTATTGTACTACAGTCAGGTTGTAAATCATAGCTTTCTTCCAATCTCTGACTGAACGTGATCCTTTCAAGTTGATACCCAGTTCAGTGTAGAATATTTAATATTTTTTTACAGTCTGGATTTATGAAGGAGAGGGGGAAGTATCGATAGGAAATGTACGATCATGGGAGTTGTCTCACCGAGCTACTTATAAGTGTATTATTATTGTACTGAATTCATGAATCATCAAAATGTGGACGATGACTTTGTGACTGTGTGTGTGGAGTGAAAAAGGGTATTTACTCCTTTCGTCAGTCTGTGTATTGGATGAATGATAAGAATAAAAATATGTTTATCATTGCTACTTATGTATACACAGTTCGACAGTTCCTCAGTACGATCAAAGGCAAATGTGTTTTAGTGCAATAGAGAAGACTTTCATACACACCAAAAGGTATAACAAGACATTTTGCAGATGTTCCATCCCATGTTAGAGTCTGTAGAGAACATGTAATATTCAAAAAAAGAGTTGGACTGGACACCAGATTTTGAATGTCAAAGATCAAAGAGGAGGGTTTTTTCTAGCTCCACTCAAAATGTCTCCGTTTCTTCATGATGACATTTGGATGTTTGGACGATTGGAAAAAATGAGGGAATTGTAACAAGTCTTATTATAAAGTGTGATGGAGTGAAGAGAGAAAAAGGATTTACGTATGTCAAGTCAAGTCTTCAGTGAATTCAGCAGTTTTTTTTATTGCAATTGAGTGTTTTGTGGAGGAGGACATGGGATTTGCATCGGTACTGTGCTGAGACTGCAAATAGTAAAAATAAATGTAGTGTATTAAATATGAACTGGCAGTTGAAATAAGAGACGAGGGTACTGGAATTTATAAATAATTAAACTCCTCTCTCTCTCTCTTTTGGTTGTGATGGGACAGGGAGATACATGGTAAAATGGTATTTGTTAAATAGGAGGTAGACTCGGAATCCTTTCGTTTTTCGATTGTGAGCTGATGACTAGACAACAACATGGAAGAATATAAATATTAGGAACAGTAGTATATGGTATTGGCGGTGTGTTGTACAAATATTTGTAAACCTACTGAATTGTATGTCATTCACCGCCTTGTGTGTTACGTGTGTGTGTTAGGGGGAAACTGCATACAACATTTCGCGTATTGACTATTGTTGACAGTTTGTTGGTTTTGTTTGCAAATGATAATGCATATCTCATGTTCTAAGATTAGGTACAGAGAGAGAGAGAAGGGGGGACGATGACAAACGGAATGTTTACTACTATATATTATTTTAATTATGTTGTTAACTGTGCATGTCATGAGGATACACATGTGTCAGTATTTTTAAGTATGTACAGCAAAAATGTATGTACATTTTTCGCAACATCAGATCGAAACCAGAAACAAACTTTACCAGGCTCAGTCAGGAGGGCAATAAATAACTTTTGAGCTCACATTCCATTTTTGAACTTTGACTTTACTCAACTTTATTATTATTATGGTCACAAATCACAATTGCCTACTCCGCGGAATACGGGAAAAATCGTTTTTCATGGAATTACTATGTAGTGTTGTGTGAGAAAGTGGATTTTTAATCACAGTTTTGAACTCATGGACACCCATTTTGTACTTTTTTGTAGCCAGTTCCGGTGAGACAAGGCGAGAGGTCAAATGAAATGAACTCTTCAGTGTCAAGTGGAGGAGAAGGATCTCTGATAAACTTTACAAGTTTATCAGAGAGTGAAGATGACCCAGTAGTCCCCATTTCCTATCCAAGAGCTGCCGTAATTTTATTAATAAAAATACTCTTTTTACAGTTTTTGACACGTGCGATTTTCTTTTCTGGAGAATTATTCTGGATTTTCTTTTTTTAGACACTGGCAGCGGCTGTTTGTGCAATACTTTTCATCATCGTGGGTGTTTTAGGTATGGAATAAAAACATTTGGGTTAATTGATTACTAAATCTTAATATGGATTTAATGTTTTATTTGTGGATTTTCTCAGGAAATTTAATTACAATAGTAGCATTATACAATAGTCGCAAATTACGTGCCCACGCAACCACTTGGTGAGTAATCTTGAATTAGAGAATTGATTTAGAAGATTCTGATTTAATTATGTTTAATTAACGTTGATTCTAGGTTCGTGCTCAGCCTTTGTTTTTCAGACTTGATATTTTGTGTCATCAATTTACCCTTAACAGCCTCAAGGTATATCCATGAAGGTACGTAATTAAAATAATTTTTCAAATATTTATAGTAAAAAATGGAACACAATCTAAAATGGAATAAATATTTCCATGTAGCATGGATCCATGGAGAAACCCTCTGCCGACTTTTCCCTTTCTTCTTTTATGGAAATATGGCTTGTTCTTTAATGAGTATGGTCGCCATCACTGTCAACAGGTTAAATTTTTGTTATCTCCAGTGATACAATAAAATGTACAATATGAAGAGAGTTTAAATATGATTACATTTATGACATCCTAGATATGTCCTCATATCCCACTACACATTGTACGACCGACTGTACCGGTGTCGTAATATAATAATCATCATAATAGCAGTGTGGGTCCTTTCATTCTCCATGATGATGCCTCCACTTCTGGAGATTTGGGGAAGACTGGGCCTGGAAGAACCTCCCGGTTTCTCTTGCACCATTTTGAAGAAGGATGGAAAATCTCCGAAAAAATTTCTCTTCTTCTTTGGTATCCTCATTCCTTGTATCATCATCGTTTGTTGTTACTCTTCCATCTTTTTCCGGGTCAGGAAAAACCGACTCCGACTCATGGCTCACAGGTACTTTCTCTCTCTCCCTTTTCTCCTCCATTTTTGTATGTTTCATGTTCTAAATTGAATTAAATTGATTAATTCTAGAAACGGACTAGGAGATGGAAATACCCAGAAACCAGGTTATGTGACAGCTTCACATAAACGTTTGAGGCGAGATGACATACAGGTTAGTAAATAAAAATCAGTGTTGTTTTCAGTAACTCTTCAGTTTAAGTTTAGAGTAGCAGTTAGTAATTGTTGAATAATATTTTCAGTTGACAAAAATGATGTTGTTGATTTTCTGCTGCTTCGTCATTTGTTTCTTACCCTTAATGATGTTGAATGTTTTGGACCATGATGTGAGTAACTCAATCTACCAATTTTTTTTAAAATGATCATTTTGTCTGATATTTTTGATTACTCTGGATTTTCTAGATGAGAGTAGTGTCTCCAACTGGACATATATTTGGTTCGATCCTGGCTTGGAGTTCATCTTGTATAAATTTAGTAATCTACGTCCTCACGAATCGTCAGTACAGACAGGCTTACGCCGAATTTCTTTGTCTCAAGACTCCAGTCCCTGCCAGTTGCACCGCATCGGGTTCGGTTAAAACAGAAATGATTCATTTCCACGCTACTACTGACAAAACTAAACTTAATAAAATCATTAGAGTTAACCATCATGATCATAACTTAGGCACTTGAACGGAGGGCCACTGAATTTACAACAACAACTACTACTACTCTCAAGTCTTCATCATGAGACTTTTTAGACTGAGATGAATTAACCACCAAATAAAGTGAAGTGAGAATAAAAGTTAATCGTCCAACTCCCATCATCATCATTTTAAGCATTTTGCTCATCCTACGTATTATTTATAAGTAAAATAATGTTTTGTAAAATTTAATTTTTGTAATCTTCGCAGGGCTTTGTACTTTAAAAGAAGGAAAAATGTGATGAGGGAGGCCCTTTTTTCAATTTTTGTACAAAACAATTTTTAGATAATATAGATAATGTACTACATACATGTATTATACAATATGCAGGCTGATTATTATTTACAAAAAACTGTAAAGTTTAAGTTTAGAAAGCTAGTTCAGAATTAATTGTGTGTCCCTATACAAATGATTTTGCCCGGATGGCCACTCATAACATAATATCTCAAACCATGATTGATGATGGTTTTAATTAAAATAGAACTATTTATTGTTTCATACAATGTACTTTACACGGAAACTTTAACTTTTGGTTAAATATAAACATGAATATAATTTAACTATAAATTCTACTATACTATTAAACACTGCGTAAAATGTTAAAATTGAAAAGTTTTTTTTTTGACTGTAAAAATATATATTGCGTTGATATTTATTAAATTATAATTATAAAAAATTCCGTACTTCAGATCAGATTCCTTAAATTAGTAGTAGTTTGACCTAGATTGACATGGACCCACTTCCCAGTCCCCCCTTCCTTTTAAGGAATACTTAAAAGTAATTAAACTGAACACTTTTGGACGATCTCCCTCAATTTGGGTAGCCAGTTACATCTTGAATGTTTTTTCTCTCCATGTTCCATTAAGTCATCAACACTTCTGAAACTCGTCTACAAACCACCAAAAAAGAATAATAATACATATTTATTAAATTATTTTCCCTTACAATATTTAATTCAAATTTAATTGTACTAGAAATGGCTGACGGAAGAGCAAGTATGATGAATATAGACTTACACAACAACTCTGACAAAAGAATGGTTTGACATGGACATTATTATGTTCAACCAAATGACGACAAAGGACATGATTCAGACAGTGAAGACGATGACGATAAGTACTCAAACAAGATGGGAATGGACACACGAATCTTTGGTCTTCCTCACTCCAAAGTTCTTTCAATTGATTAATCACTAAGAAAGAAAAGAATCCATATACAGTTCAATGTCAATTAGTCTTACTTATGTAATCAAAGGTAAATGCAAATGAGTTGAAACTCACATGATGATGGACTCATGTCACCGTAATGAGCTTCCAGTAAATACTTTCTTAGTATTCTCCATTCAACGGATGGCTTGGGTGGAGTCCCTGGTATCTTTTGTTTCAAGACTTTCTTCTTGATGACATCTTCATCTGCATACATTAACAATTAGATTACATATAGCATATAGGTTTACTAGCATTATGCAAGTTGCATAGATAATTTATGGAAAGAAGAAAAAGTAAAATTCATCAAAACATTTCTTACTCTCAATCACAGTCAAATTTTCCATGGACCGGTGTTTCAAGATTCCTTTTTTTGGATGTGGGGTTTGTGGCATGCCTTAAATTTTAAAATAATACGAAAAATCAGTTTTAAATATGTAAAATTTAAATATGAAGAATCCAAAACTTTTTTTTACAGTGTGTTACATTTTGGATTTCTGACTTCGTCCACAAATTTGACATTCTCTTTTCTTATAGTTTTTGGGTTGGGAGAAGCTGTAGTAAAATGAGATTCCATTTTTTAAATACGACTCGTATTGTATGAAATGATACATAAAGATAATACTTAATGAGTTGCAAAAAATAAAATACGTCTTCTTTACCGTACGATTGGGGCGTGATTTTCTTCCGGGTAACTTTCCGAAAGGATTTTTGATGTTCCACACTATCGTCACTGGAATCCATTTTCAGAATTTCTAGAATAGTTTTCCTGATGAAATTTTAGAAAATAGAAGACAAGGACTAGAGTCTAGAGTAGTACACTGTGACTGACTCCCGCGGTGTACCTGTGTAACAGAACTATAATTAACATAAAATGTGAGATAGAGTCTTATCACAGTTTGTCCTGTTTTTGGGGTACCGTGAGATCACATTGGAGTAATTGTAAAGCAGTAGCGTCGTCCTTGATTATTTCGTAAATTTTGGTGAAAGCGTAATGTGGAATTATTAAAGTCGGTTAATTTATTTTTTATTTAGCGTCGATCATTCACACTTTAAATGGCCAAATTTAAGTGAATTGGATGGGGAAGGACAAACGGCCATGGAGAAAATTGGTAAAAAAGTTACGTCGAAAGAGAATACGAACACAATTAGCACGGGAACGAGATGGTGAAATCGACGACGAAGAAGAACAAATTGACTGTCCGGAACTTGAAAGATTAAAAAGATTGGATGAAGAATGTCAACATGACCTGGAGGAAGTACGATGGTTGGAGAAGGAGAGACAAGCAGCTGTAGAATATGAAATGAAAAATACAGAAGAGACTAGACGAAAAGAAGAAGAAAAGGTATTTTACAAGAGTTCACTTGAAAGATCACATTCTTTGAAATATTTATTAAAGGAGATATTTGTACAAAGTCATATAATTGTTGTACATTATTTTTTTTACCATAATACTTTCACAGGAACGTGTTAGAAGAGAGTCTGAGGAAATAAAGGAGAGAGAAGAAGCAGAAAGAATTGCACTTCAAAAAAAGGAACAAGAGGATGAGAGATTGAGACAGGTTCTCCAGAATGTGAAACGCAAGATTGAGAAAAAGCTTAAAAAACAGTCAAAAAAAGACAAGAAGGAACGACGAACAAAAAAGAAAAATAAACATAGGAGCAAGAGAAAACATAATGATGATCTTGAAAAGGATATTCATCCGAGAAAAAAGAAGAGGAAAAGGTCAAAAGAAGAGAAATGAGTATTACTATTACTGATATTATATTTTTTGTACAATGCAATGATGATAATTTATCAAAATAAAGGACGAACAAAGGAATTGACCCAACCCAATTGTTCATAGTTGTTTATTTAGAAAAAAGTGCCTGCAATTATTTAAATAATTGTACACATAATATGAACTTGGTTAGGCAGCGTATAGGAGAAAAACAATTGTAGAAAATATACATGTAGTGAAGGGATTTAATTAATTATCAGAAATAAGGAGTTCATCAATCCCCCAATCTTCATAACTCCCATCCGGTAGGTATCTTCTTATGATGATTGGAATTTTTCTTTGTTTCAGTTCTTTCATTGCAATTTGTAAAGGATCAGTCTCCCCCTCCAACTCGACCATGACTGGAGCACACATACTAATCTGAAGAGCCCTTGTCCCTAAAACCCGAGCCCTTTCATACTTGGTCATGTAAGGTGTTGTAATTCTTTTAGCAGCAGCCATCGTTGTTGCCTCTCCTTGTGTTAATAGATCAATTCTGTCTCCATCCTAAATTACGGACACACACAATTTTTGTAAATTTTTGATATTAAAAATAATTTCTATCTTAGACTTAGAGAGTTGAAAGTTTATCTAGTTTTTCACAGACCTCATTCTGATCAATATCCTCATCCATTCCAGCATCATCATCCATGTCATCGTAGTCATCTCCAACTCCACCGAGACTAAAATTTCAAAAAGAAAAATTCATTTCATATCAAACTTTCTGAATTTTGTACAAAAGTAATTAGCAATTACAAAACAGACACGAATTAGCATCATATAATAGCAGTGACTTACTCGTCTGGTTCATAGTCGTCGTCAGCCATCCTGAAACGTCGAAAGACTGACTGTTTTCACGAAAAAATTGTGAAAAAAGCCGAAAAACAAAAAAATTTCGACCCGTTTGAATCTCGCTCCTCCAAATTCATGGTTCACACCAGGATCCGGCTGATGTCTCTTGAGGCACAAACTTGACGAGTCGAGTAAAATAATTTTGGTAAAATTTAATTTTCATTTTAATGACCAATTAAATAAACCTGCATTTCATTTTGCATGTTACATATGACAATAGAAAAACTACATCGCTATTGAAATTTCACAATAATTTCAGCTAGCTTGCTGTAGTTATTTTTCAGTCTATCAGGATAAATGAGACAAACAAATGTACAAGTTGTATGCACAACTAAATACAGTTAAATTTAAATGTCTTTAATTCTTATAGTCACAAAATGGACTTGGAGACTGTCCACTATGAAGTCTAATGGAGAGGTGGGGTCTATGGGGGAATAAATGGAGAGTGGATTGACAACAACATTAGCATTTCATTGAGGATGATCAATCAGTCGTTCCTAAGCCAAAGTTTTACCAAAAAAGGAAACGAAGCGTAATTTTCATGAATAAAAGTATGTATTATTATCAAGGGGCCCCAATAAGAGGGTCCATCATCCTCAAAATACAGTATGTAGTAAGTCGTTTGAGGGTAGAGCATAAGTCTAGAGGAAAACACAATAAAATGGGCTGTGTTATGTTATATTATTATTCTTGTTCAACCCACCAATGCATTACATAATCCGCTTTAGACTGATCTTTTATTTATGTGGTTTTTTCCGTTGAAAAGAAAAACCAAGGAAGATAGACAGACTAATTCTTCATCCCATGGACATTTGGCCACATCACCCCCATCCCATTACACATCTCTCTCTGTTATGTCTACCCTGACAATTGTTGGCTCCTAAGACAGTCTCTGTTTTGTTATTGCTCTTTTCCCGTTTTTTTCACCCTTAGCCCTATTCAAGCCGAACCTTACAACATATGATTGCGTACAAATCCCTGACTAACCCGCTTAAAACTAGGAGGATAATGAGAGGGAGAGGACACAATCACCTTTTTTATAGTCCTCACTAGTCCTCTGCAAAAAAAGTCCGTTTTAACTAACCCTCATCATTATCATCATTTTCAAAATATTTGAAGACTGGTCACAACTTTGATCTTTGATACCATCCATCCACACACACAAAAAGGTGTCCCCTTTGCAGGCATCCTTCAAAAGTACACCGAAAATGTAAAATGTACATAATGTAAACAAATGGGTGGTGGTATTTAAGTAAGAGAGAGTCTTTTGTGGGTTTGTGAAAGCCATCCTTCTAATATTCATAACATTTGTTTTTGTATTGTGACGGGATTCTTTTGTCTTTTTTCTCTTCTCTCACTCTCTGCCCTACCGACCCTCAGAATGAAATGAATAGATTTTTAGTGAGTAAAACTTTAACTCCAAATCCTGTTTCATAGTTGAGAAGAACTCGTTCAACATCTTTCACTCTTTGCTGTGTACTGTAATGTGTGTGTCTGTTTCTGAGGTCCTGGCGACGCAATGATGTTCTCCACTTGGATTTAATTTAATCCCTCCCGATGAGTGTCTATCATGTAAACTTTGTCTACATTTCAGAAATAATCCTCTTCTCTCTCTCTCTCAAATGACATTGTGTGTCCAGTGTTGGGCCACATCCAGCCACTTTGACATGACCCATGTGTACAGAATGCGCTTTACTTGGAAATGCTCTCTTTGACCTCTCTATTTCTGAAAAGCGTTGTCCGGGTGATAGTAAAATAAGGGATTAATTAACATAAATAATTACAACAGCACAGGTGAGTGGAGGACTGATGAAGTCTCAATTGAAAGAAGAACCATTTTTTTATAATTAGTGACATGTAAAAAATTATATAGGGAAACCGCAATTCCAAGCTTTTGTTCAAAAATGGCACAATTACAAGCTCAAAATTACAATGAGACAACTTCGTTGAGTATTATTAGGAATTTTGCGACGGTCGCCTCACAAATATTTTTGATTGTTGGAGGTGCCATTCCATACATTCCACAGGTTTCCAACTTTCACTTTTAGTACGCAGTTTATTGGTTTACTTTTTTTCAGTAAATAAATTTTCTTTGTTCCATTTTCCAGTATTTAGAAATAGTGAACACATCAAATGCTCAGGGATTCTCACTGTACGTTTGTATGGCCATCGTTTTTGCCAATCTCCTTCGTACGAGTTACTGGTAACACAACAACAAAGAAATCCTCTCATAAGAATGATTCATCTGTGCAATAATTGATCAAACATGGTTTTTTGTATTGAAATACTAGGTTTGGGAAATATTATGACTGGGCTTTATTTGTCCAGAGTATGACGATGGTCTGTGTCATGTTCATCATGCTGGAACTTTGCATCCGGACTGAACGAAAATGTGGTCGGATTAGAAGCGAACATTTTTTCCTCGGTAAGAATACTAATACTAAAATTAAGAATATTAAAATTTCCACAATCGTTTTAAAATGACTAATAAAATGGCTTCGTACAGAATTACAACCATTCTACTTTTGGAAGTGGACTGACCTTCTGTCCTACGTCCAAGCTTGTGTCTTTCTCTTCATCTTCTCCACATTCGTCATCGTCTTTTTTGGTTGGATCCCTGCCGTCACTGAAAGTAAGTTAGACACTTTATTCCTTCATTAAACTATTAGAATTAATATTGACCTTTGACTTGTGGGACAGCTGTGGGTTACCTGTCACTCATCATTGAGGCTTGCTTGGCTCTACCTCAATTCATCAACAATTGTAAAAATCATTCTACCTACGGCATGAAGTGAGTCACTTTCTCTTTCTCTTAATTACAATTATATTAATATTTTTAAAACGGATTTTAAAATATTTTTCCACAGTAAATCGATGGTGTGTCTGTGGGGTTTTGGAGATATATTCAAATTGACATATTACATTAAACAAGCTGTACCCCTCCCGTTCCTCCTGTGTGCCTGTTTCCAATTCCTCCTTGACCTTGCTATCTTGGGTCAAATATTTGTGTACGGGGATCGACTAGAAAAATAACATTCTATCCTATCCTATGTATTATTCATAATATGTTAGTACAACATTCTTTTTTCCTATTTGATTAATGATTGAAAAGTCAATTTGTATTTTTTTTACTCTCTGGATGATT
The DNA here is from genome assembly GCA_009870185.1 of Pygmarrhopalites habei. NCBI lineage: Eukaryota > Metazoa > Arthropoda > Collembola > Symphypleona > Arrhopalitidae > Pygmarrhopalites > Pygmarrhopalites habei. The sequence continues at coordinate 30,939 of WJFB01000037.1, forward strand.
TTTTTTCAAAAAAAATATATTACAGAGAGAAAGAGACTTTTGGAAGGGAGAGAGTGTTTTTGAAGACTAGATTAAACTTTTCAAGTTGTGTTAATATTGAAATGGAGAATATACAGTAATATTTTATACATTTGATTTCCTCTCTTCACACACTGGAGGAGAATGAGGAGGAGGAGGAGATGAGGGGGACAAGTGGAATGTGTAAAAGGTTCCAGAGAGAGAGAAAGGGAGAGAGGATTCTAAAGTAAACATTGGCCGGATATTATAGGGAAGACGCCAATAATTCGGTCCACATCTCACCACTTCAGTTCAACGGTCCGTTGCACCAGTTAATACAAAAAATTTCCCCTACTCTACAAAATACAATCTTACTCTTCAAAATTTTCTCCAATCCTCACACTCAACGGCTCAGTCAAGTGTAGTCTCATCCTGTTTTAATTTTATGTGATTTTCCACAGTTAGGAAAGAAAGATCATTCTCTTTAGTCTGAATAAACTTTAAAATTAATTCTTTCATTTTATACAAAATGTGTGTATTGATTCCAGTACTAGAAGACTCTATACTGAAGAATGTGTTTGAGATTAAATGGTTGTTCCTCCCCTCCTACATTAATTGATGAATGACTGATCATTCACAACAACAAAAAGTGTGTGTCTTTCTCTTTGGTTGTGTGCGTGTCCATTATGAGTATGGGGGATATGATATTTATGATTAGGACTCTCTCTGTGAATAGACATTTGGTTGGGACTGTCATGGGATGGGTGCCTCTCTCTCTCTCTCTCTCTCTCTCTCTTTTCATAAAACATTTGATGGTCGGATTGAATGTTAAAAAAGAAGGCCTGTTGAATCGTAAATCCTGGACCCCCTGTAGTTTAAGTACCCACAAAATACAAACATATTTGGTATTTAATGTTCCACAACTCCTCCTCCCTCCTCCATATTGTACACACACAAAAAATAATAACAAAAAAAAATCTCTGCTCCAACTCCATCAACGACGGATCCTGTTTAAAAACTCAAATGTGTAATGAGGGAGTCTTTTCTTTTCTGAAAATACATAATAACACAACAATTATGAACGAATCTCGCGATGGGGAACCATTTGAACATGACGTTAAGACGATGACGGAGTGAAAATAAAACTACATAAACATGTATGTCATTTTGATGATGATGACCACCGAAAGTACAAAAAAACAAGATTAACTTTCACTGTGTAAATGTGAAATAATGCCGAACCTTGAAAACTGCCTAGTGTAAATTTCACTAGAGAGATCTTTCTTCATCTTAGGGATATACGGGTCTCTAACCTTTGAACTTGATCCTTTCCCCTCCGAATGAATATTTCGTCCGTTACTCAATCGTGCCAATGTAAAGTTCACTACCAACGGAATGTCAACATTTCTTTCTCCATTGTCTACTCACAAGAGATTCGAGGAGTCAATAAAGTTCATCTCTGTAACATTTCAAGTGTCTCGCTTCTGCAATACACGTGTGTCATGTTACTTTCTTCTTCTAACATTTCCATTGCCAATTCCGTGACCACATGAAAGACTTGAGTTTTAAAAATCATCATCCATCCATTCATACAAGAGTAGCTCAATGAGCCTCATTCTTAGTGAAGGATGCAGCTAAGAATAGAGAGTTAAACCAAGTGGACTAATTTACTCTGCCTTATATAATTGTGTGCGTGTGTGTCTACTGGGTAGTCACACACTACACTACAGACACAAACAGAGACCGGATGAGATTCGGGGAATTGTAAGTGAAATTTTTGTTTGGGAGGGTAAAAATTCATTCTTCTCTCTCTTCTTCTTGACTCTGGAGAATTCTCGGCGCATCGTCTCTTCACAAGAGACCATCAATTCATTGTTAAACTCCAAAACCCGATGCACACACACGCTGCATCCAACACACAACTTCTATGTAGACATTTATATACTAAATAAGTATGTAAAGCTATAATCTCTTCGTTCGTCTGAATGTGTTAATGACTGGGGATGACAAAACTTTTCCATTATTTTTATTTTCTCCTCATCTCTCCTCCTTTCTCCTCAAAAATTAAATCAAATCATTTCTCTCTCTACTTTCCTGTTTATTGTCATCCTTTTTTAAAAAAGGATTCAAACAAATATCTGTCTAAAGTCTTCAACTTTGAAACACTCATGAAATTCAAATCATGCTGGAAAGTTTCACAAAAAATCTTGCCATGAATTCGTCATTCCATTTGGATTCATGGGAGTTGGAAAATGTAGTGGAAATATAGAAATGAATCCTGCTTCAGTTTAGACCAGGATGAGATTCAGGGAGAAGGAGGAAAGAGAACACATGCTAAAATAAAAAGGATGACTACACAAACCCAACATCATCTATCTCCTCATCATCATCATCTGTGTGTGTGTGTGTGTGTTTGACGAAAAGTAGTTTTTCAAGTGAATAAACAGTAACACATTGACATTTTCTCCTAAATACACACACACGTCCAGAGATGAGTACTTGATAAAACGTCATCCCTATATATAAACTCCAGGCACACACACACACTGCACGTACTGAATGGTGTGTGTGTGGTTACAATGAATCTGTCCCACACAGAGATAAATATTGTCATGTTATTACAATGAATGTGGCTTTCCCTGAACATTTGTCTCTTCAATATTTTTCCCTTACATATTTTTATGTGTGGATGCTATTTTCGGGTCGTCATATGTTCTATCACGACTCAATAAGCTTAATCCATCCTATTTAGCATAATATTCTCCCCACCCCACACACACACACTCACAATTGGCTATATTCCCCGTCTCTCTCTTTCCCCCCTGACCGATGATGGTTGAGATTTATTTTTATAAATACACACACACACACTTCCCTCTCTCTGTACTTTCACAATCTGTTGATTTTATGTATTTCTCCTGTAATTCTGTAGTACGTGTTGAGGGACGGAGGATGGTTTGCATTTTTCTATTTTTATATTTGTCTAACATCCCCCATGCATCCTGGACTGGCCAGATATTTTTATAGATTTGATTTTTGGATTCCGATTAGAATCAGTTGGTATTGATCGGGTGGCGGGACTACTTGTTTCACCCTCCTCATAATCACCTCCGATCGACCCCTCTCCACTTTGTCCTAGTTTATATTGTTAATCTCCAGGCACACTCTGTATGTAAAAGACCATCCCAATAAGTGTAGATTCATATGAAGGAGGAGGAGGAGGTTGTTCCAAACAAGGATCATTCATAAAAATTTATCTATGTGGGGGATCCACTCGTCATTTCAATTGAATCATCCTCCATCTGATCCTCCAAGATCCCCTCTCTTTCTCTCTCTTTGGCTAATTTGATATGCGAATACAATTGTTTCACATCTGCTGTTCTTTCCAAGTTCATCATCTTTGAACTCCCATTTTGTATGTAGTACTTTACTTTGCGATGAGGGAATTTTACGTTTTTGTATGAAAACAAGAAATGACTGTGCAGTCCATGGACACCATAAAAAAGCAAAGTAGTCACACACAAACACAAAGTCTGAACAATGGGAAATGGCCAGGGGGAAAGAGTGACACTTTAAAAACGCCCCTGCACGTGTTTTCCTTATTTTCTCCGTTTCCTCTACCCTCTCCAGCAATTTAAATACAGGAAGAACAGAGAGAAAGTTGAGGCTGAAGGAAGGGGACAATAGTCATGGAATTGAACATGACATAATAAATACATTTTTTATGGCTCTCCCTCTCCCACACACACACACACTAACCTCAGATAGAACCACGGATATTACAGAGAGAGTCGGAGGCTTTTTAAAAATGATATTTTTTTCCTTCTCTCCTCTCTCGACCGCCGCCAAGCCTCGACATAATTAGAATGAGCATCGTGTACAACTCTATCCACTTTTGTTGTGTGTGTGTGTGTGTGTCGGAGCAACGTCATTGTACTCCATTCTCAATGAGAGATGAAATTTTCTCTCCCTCTCTCTCTCTACTGGGTTTTTAAGGTTAGTTCGAGGGTGCGGACGATTATTTATTACTTCTGATCTCCTTCTCAATGCAGAGTTGTGACGTGTGTAAAAAATACATGAATACGTGTGCCCACACACACACACATAGAAGAGTCAACGGTGGACGAGGGACAAAATATTTTGGGAACAATAATTGTTATTGATGAATTTCTTCCCTCCACATTATGCATACAAATTGTGTGTGTGTCACTTGAGCTGATGTTGACTCCACAAAATAGACTTTTCTTTTGTGCACTTGGATTTTAATAGAGCTTATATTTAGTCCGCTAATGGATGAGTATTTTGGTAATATTCTGATTTCCCCTCCATTTCTCGATTACGAGCGATCCATTCTTGGAGTTATTGATCATTTCTTACTCAGAGTCAGAGTCAGTGTGCATATCGTATTTATCCACAAAATCCATGTTTCAAAATTTGATTCTTGTTTAAATCATGAATGAAAAAGACAATTCTTTCTTTTTAGAGAATTAAAATTGACTTCTACACTCAAACACTAGAATTGCGTCAGATGGCCGAGTTTTATTACCACAAATACGGACTACACACACACACAAAGTGTTAGATCCTTCATAATCCATGGAGCTTAATGTAAATTACTAAATTATCGTGATGATCACCTTGAATGTGTGTAGGAGGACGTGGGGGTTGTCTATTTGACTCCAGCTCAGCTGTGAGTGAAAGTACTTTTGATAATAGCATATAGAATGATTATGATTTTTCTCCCTCTTTATCAATCAATGTAAATATTCCTCCCGCATCTATCTCGACTAATCCTCCTCCTCTTCTTCCTCCTCCTGTATGTTGGCTACAATTATTGCAAATGTGTACACTAGGATTAAATGTAGGACAAACACAGGCTGTGAAGAGAGAGAGAGAGTACATGAAGTTAGAGAGTACAGAGAAAGAGAGAGTACTTTACGCACAAATTTAGGTGGGGAGCGTTAAAAGGGATTATCACTTTGCTCATCAATTCATTACCTCCAAATATATGTATTGTTAAAGCCCTTGCCATTCACTCGGAAAGAGTGAGAGTGTGTGTTTAGATGTAAAGCTTTCATGTGTGTGTGTGTGTGTGTGTGTTTTGGGTGCTTTTTGTTATGGTTAAAGTCAGAGAGTCAAAGAGTGGGAAGAGAAGGGTATTTGTACAGTTCCGAATTCATCTGTGATTCAATTTTATATGTAGAAAACTCTTCATTGAATTCAATTGAGAGGATCATGCGGTTTTCTATTTATTATTATTGAACACAGGCGTAACCTTTTCTTCCGTTTTAATTCAGAATCCGAATTTCGGTCTGCACTTTGCTTTATTTGACTTACTTTTGTGGGGGAGAATGGTGTTTGATCATCAACAAATAGAGAGAGAGAGAGAGGGAGGGAGAAAAGAGTGTCGAATTAATCCATGTAGTTCATGAGAATATGGAGGCATTAAGGAGATGAGCTGTGGTTTGGATCATCAGATTCCCCACCACGAAATGTTTAATGTAATCCAAATCTTTTTGGTTAATTCCACAAACTGTGGACATCGACATCAGCCGAAATCGACTTTATTCCACTTTGACCTTCACTCTGCTATTCATTTTTATTTTCAAAGGAAAAAATTCCATTCCGACATGTTTTTCAGAGTGAATTAAAATGGACACAAAAAATGTTGATTATTAAAGAGGTTTTTAATAGAATTCCTTTTAAAATTTTCACATGACCTGCCCTAAACACGAGGATTGTTGTTGAGTGCGGATGGGACTTGTTAAAAATAATTAAATTAATGTTGGTCATGGTTTGAGTGATATCCACTTCACAGCTCTGTTTTTAAACTTATTGTGTCGTCTCCTCCATTTGATAAGGGATGTTTTTCCGAATTTAGCATGTCCATTAAAAGAAATCCTTCAAAATTGACACCTTGACCCTGGCCAACCATGGATTGTTTAATCTTGTGGACACAGTCTGGAGAAAATGAAGAGAGAAATTATGATATGGAAGATCGTAACTTTTTGTAGACGAGGTTGTTAACATGAGTGGACTTCTTGTGTATTTTTTACATCTTGTAAATGTTGAAGAGAGACTCCTCTTCCAACTTTGAAGTTTGTTGAGCCGTCTGTGAAATCTTGAAAAGAGGGAGGAAGAGGAAAGAGGAAGGAGTCTCTCTCTGTAAAGTACAAGCTTTTATCACTTTTCTCCAGTTACATTTTTAGGACTACAAGCTTTTAACAAGAGTGGAAGAAGTGCAGAGGCCGGCCCTTCTACCCTACAATACAACTGGAATGCACATATTCTCTCTCTCTATTCCTATTTTTTAGCATTGATTGCCTCATTCATGGACTCATCCTCCTCCTGACCTACCCCACACTCATAACACTAAGTGTTTTGATCATATCAAATCCATTTAATCCAACCCGCCTACATACATAATGGAACTGCCACTTGGGTGGCTACATGTAATATATACGAGAACAGACACTGTAAATAAACCGGCCATTCAATCATCCCTGAAAACCTCAATCTTTATTTCACAAGTTTACTTTGTGGCTAATTTTTACACTTGAGGCCGACGAAAACCTAAAAATACTTTCAATCAGAGTAATTAATTGTGTCTTGTAGTCTTCTTGTCTCCTATCAGATATTTCTCTCGTCTTTAATTAAAAAGCCACTGTTTATATGGATCCTACTAAAATGAATATTGCTCACTAATTAATGAAAAATTGTTTTCAAATTAAATTCACAGCGGAGTATCGCAAAAACTTTCGAATTTGTTTAAAATTTTTTACTGTGTTTGGAACAGATATTTTTCAAATTTTTTTATTTGTCCTCACAAATCTACAGATTTTTTTTAAAATGCGAGATTTCTCCTTGACACGTCACAAGTCTAATAGAGTCAAAATATCCTAATGTGTACTATAGTCCTGCATTACAGTGAGATGCGTGTGTGTGTGAAGACTTGTGTGAAAAAGGATTATGAAAAGTTGTGAGTTTACTCAGTGCTTTTTCCTGCACATGGAGTTTCGTCTTGTTGTTGTGTAGTTGTAGTTGTTGGGAGAGTGGTGCTGTGCTAAATAGGACATGGTTAGTGAATTCACAAGTCTTCATGCATAATGTATAGGTGTGTACATACATGTTCGAGAGCATTAGTGCTGTCAGTGTATGTTTGCATTCGGTCTTTGATTCAATCAACGGTGGTAAAATGCCAGGCACTCCCTAGGGCAAAACATCCATGGTCCACACACACACACTACACACAAATCCACACAGTCAAACTTTCAAATCCATATCTTGACGCACCCTCCTTCGACTCTCTCCCTTTCTCTCTATTTCACTGTCCGTACATAATGTCCATGTCGTCCCCGGGAAAAAAGAAGAGTTTTCACTCGCCCCGTCCAAAAAATGGATGTCACATCCCATCCAGTCTGAAGATCCTCTGAACCTGTCACACAATATTCTGGTACATTATCACACCCCAATCATTCTGTGTGAGTGTGTGTGTGTTCTCCAAAAAATGGATAGAGAGTAAGTATTTAGCTATAGCTTTTCAGGAAAAAAATCTTCGAGACAATTTTTGAAGGACGAAAAATGGTGGGATGATGTAAAAGAAATTCAAGTTTAATATACTCTCCAGACACACGTGGTGAATATGTGACTGTACAGAAGAGAGTTAATGTGTCTGTTTTACACATTTCTCTACCTTACATATGGATCTTATGAGAATGTATAAGAATCTCATTTTAAAGAACACATAACATATTTGATCATAAAAGATCTCTCTCTCCTCCCACTCCCACACCTTCCTTTTCATCTTGACTACAATGGCAAGTTGTAGTCTTCCTGTGCTGTAACCAAAGGTAAAAGCCGAGTGATTTGAGGTTGGGAGAAGCTAAGGGTGGGTTAAGAAGCGGAGGAGGAGGAGAATAGAGCCTCAGCTTTGTATTGGATGAAGGAGAAAGTCGTAAAAATATGACCATCATATTTTATCCCCTTTTTCTCTCTTCATCTGGCAGAAGAAACCATTGGGCGAGTGTATACAGAGGAGAGTGTACTGAGAGAGCGGTACTAAAAAGATAGAAGGGTTACACACACACATTTTTTACTACTTCTTTACTACGAGAGTCGTATCCTTTGCATGAGGAAAGATGGTCGACTCAGCAAAGCTCATTGTCAGTCTGATGAATAAATCTTGTCTAACTCATCCCAATATCTGCGATGTAATCAATTCCAATTCTTGTTCTCTCTATCCCTCTCTCCCATGTTGACTGTGTCTGTGTGGGTGCGTGTGTGTGAGGTAAATAATAATTTGTCAAGGGAGAGGAGGAGAATATTGTTGTGTATCTCCAGTGGAGATTCTCCACCATTTTCATAAAAAGGGAAAAAATCACAACTTCTCTTTTTTCTCCTCGTCATTTGACACTCCAATCTTCCCTCCCTCCCTTCGTCGTCGTCGTTTTGAATGGATTCACTGCGGATACATTCATTTTTGAAAAAAAGGAGAAAGAAGTGAATCCAACTGAGGGAAACGTATTTAATGTGTCACGTGACTCTTCATAATCTGACAACATTAAATTGTTACGCTATAAACATGACTGAAGAAGGAGAGGGAGAGAGAGTGGTTTCATTTTCTGGAGCGTGTGTCTGTGTGTGTGTTGTATGGTACATACTGTAACTAGTATTTTCCCGTTCACAATATTGCTCCGACTCCCGTAATGTTTCTAATAGGGAAAGAATGGGGATGTGTGAGACTTTATTAGATTTTCTCAAGACCCTCCATAATCTAATTGCCATACAAAAGAGCATCAGATGCATTAAGAGCGCCAGCTACATCCACATTAGAATACCCGACACTCCACACACACACTCTCTCTCTTCCTTTTGTTCTTTTTTCCAGTCGGAGTTTTCTATTCCCCGAACCCGGCTCTCTCTCTCTCTGTCCCTGGGTCTTGCTTCACTTCACTTGCTCTCTCTTTCTACCCGCGTATCGGAGGAATGGGGTCCACTACACATACAGAGAGAGAGAGAGAGAGAGAGAAACCTGCCTCTGATTTTATTTTCTATCTCCCATCTCCCATCCCACGTCCATCACAATCAACTGCAAACTAAATACACGCACACAAATTCATTCAATTGCCGATGAGACTCTCTCTCTCTCTCTCTCTCGTGAAAAGGTTGGAGATGCCAATGTTTTTTCTCAAAAGAGAGAGAGTGTGTGTATTAGTGTGTGTAGAGCTAAAAATGAGATTACAATTTAAAATATTTTTCCTTCTAATAATTTCATGCCGCATCCTCCTCTCATCTCTGTCCTTCTTTTTCGAGTGGATGATGACGCCATATGGGTTCGATTGTACAAAGAGAGAGCGGGTAATACACACATCAAGTCAAATTAACTACAGTCCCTTCTCCCGACTCGGGTTACCTTCACAAATTGTCTACACTTTGTTTAAAACTCTTTCTCTCTTTCTTTTATCTTTTTATTGAATATTACTCTTCATACGTTTGAAGGAAATTCAGTGGGGAATTACAAACAGAAGTTTGGATTTTTTAAAGTTTAATTTTGCGTGTTCAATTCCTTGACTAGATTAAGAGGAGCAAGAAGTGGCTTTTTGTTTTGTGTGTGTTGTAAAATATAATGTAAATTTATTCGCTCATTTCATTTGTAATGTCCAATCATTCATACATTGTCCTATGTTATACTTTTATTACCAGATGAACTGGCAGAAGGGAGGGAGGGAGAAGACGGGGAAAGAAATTTGCAGAAGCCATACCTTTCTCTTGTACCGAAGGATCCGAGTGAGGAATAATTGATTGGAAATTCTATTGACGAGTCAATTTAGGAATATTGATGAGGAGGACTTGAAAAAAATGGTCGTACATTCAAATAAGTAGGCTGTACACCACCATACTCACTTTTGGGAGGGAGGATAATCGAACATTTATGCTCGTCATTTGTGTGATACGGTGATAATGGGGGAATTATGGAATATGCATGACCACCCATGAATATTTTAAACCGGTGATACATTAGCATGTTCATTCACATGTCAGCCATTCCCTCTCCCTTCTCTCTCTTCTTTTCAATCCTCATATTTTTAAACAAAAATTTCCATTTACTCTGTTTACACACATAGATTGAAGATTGCTCCATATATCCACACACACACCGTGTGTGTGTCGTGTTTGTGTACATTTCTGCAATGAAAGAGAGAAAGCAATTTTTACTCTGGATTTTATTGGAGTATTCAAATGGCTAATGGGGATTCACAGCTGTACACTCTCCACATCTCTTTAATAATACAGTACATCAAAATTCAGAGTAATTGACGTTAGAGCGTTCATTTTAAAGGGAGGAGGAGGAGTTAAGGGGAAGGAACCTACATTTTAAAATAGGGAATGCAAACCAGAGGAGGGAGAGAATTGAAATTTGAGTCAGAAAAGGTTCTACAGGTGCACAAAGAGAGAGAGAGAGAGAGAGACGGGGCTATTGAACCGTTTGTTGATGTTTTCATTATGATATGTGGACCGTGTTGGATGTAGGCTCAATCCTCAATCACCATCAAAATATTGGGATGGGGGGAGTGAGTTGTTTAAAAAATCAAAATCAGTCAAGAGAGACACATGTTTCTCCCATCCACATACAGGCACACACAAACTAAAGGCGGCTTTCATATTTAAGGGACGGAGGGGGAAATGAGTTAAAAAATTGTAAAAATACTGTAGCATTTTTTAAAAGGAGGCCCTTACACAAGGAAAAGGTATGTAATGTAGGGCTGACATGTGACACCCTCATGACCAGATTGATGTCCCTCCCTTATGTATCCGCATGTGTGTGGATGGAGGGACCCTTCACTTCGGTTGTGTACATAAATGTTGCATGTACATTTATTTGGGGGAGGAGGGAGGGACGGGTTTTGCATGACTTTTGGGCAATAAAATATCCATGTGGGGGAATATGCATGATTGGAGGGAGATTTGGGGTCTTCATGTGTGTGTGTGTGTGTGTGTGTGGAGGAGCCTTTGGGCTGATGTGAAAGTTGATTCAAAATTGAAATGTATAGCTTGTTGTGTGACAAGCGAGGAAAAGGGTCGGGCGGGAGGAGTAATTCGCTAATGGTGATGCTCTGGTCCTTTTTCAATGCTATCCTCCTCCTCCTCATGGTTATGAATTTGATTACCAAGAGAACTCTCTCTTTCTCTCTCTCTGGTGTGTGTGTGGATGTAATAGGGAAACAACATGATCCATGGATGGATGTGTATGGGGGACTCGGAAATATTGAAAGCAACCCCTACACACACACAGCACAGTAGTCAATGTATGGTAGGTTGTGACGAGTCAACCGAGTCCAGGAGGAGACACGAGAGTCATAGACATGACGGGACCTTTGGGACACACACACAAGGAAAGAGAGGGAGAGAGGGAGAGTGGCTGTTGTAGTTTGGGACGAGGGAAGTGAAAATTCAGGGCTGAGGATGATGATGATGAGGTCTCTGTCTCTCAGTGGAATCCTTCCACAGTGACATGTATACTGTGTCCATGTTGTTGTAGAATGGATTAAAGTCGCTCCAGATGAGCTTTCAGGGTCCTCCCTCCCTCCACTCCCTAACGTCCTCCTCCATCTCAAAACAATGTCATTATATTCAATGACAGGGGCACAAGTGAATTCAAAGTCCTCTGTGGTCTGTGGCAGCCAAGTGTGCCATCAAGTACCGTCATTATCGTCTCACCATCCAAGTCCCCTCATTTTAACTACAATCTTTTTTTAACACACGTACACACACACGCGCAAGAGTAAAACTTGCGACCAGATCAAAATTCCAGGTGATTTTTAAATTCGTATAAAAAATTACCACGAATTGATTGAGTGTAGGAACAATTTTAATGTAACATTTTTTCCTGGAAGGAGGGATGACAATTGTAGTGCATATTTTCTGATGCTCATCTCGTTATCCTGTAATTAAATCAGAGTGTAATGGCTACTTTCTCACTCCTCCCTCCCCTTTTCATCCACACATATTTTCTAATTGAGTTGTCCAGACTCCGCCTGTTATGGCACAAATTAGAGTGTATTTAGTAGTAGGGAAGGGTGGTCTACCTCCCCCTCTTTTCTCCCTCAAGTAACCCATGACTAATACAAATACAGCAAGTGAAGATTACTAAATTTTCAGCTGCTATTACCATCATTTTTTCTCCCTCATTCTCACTCTCCGTATGCGTGTGTGTATGTATGTCGGATGATCACTTGTTTTTGAGAAAATGTCTCTCCAGATCCACACACACAGGGTGACCCAGGACAGCCCTATGTAAATACGAAATTTCACCATCGTGTATACAACAATAGAGATACAAGAGGGAAGAGTGTGTGTGTCATGGTGAGACGAATCATGTGTCTCCAGTCCCTGGCGCTTGTGTGTGTGTGTGACTGAAGCCTGGAGCGATTTGTGATTTCATGATAAATCCGAGGGAAGGCATGATCCTGCATTGAGTAGCAAAAGCAGAGCTTGTCAAAATATAGACATGTTATTCTCTGGATTGTTTGTAATCGGATCTACTCCCCTCCTTCCCTCCCTCATCCTCTTTCTGCCTTCCTCAGTCAGCCCCCTCCTCAAAACAGGACAGAGTGTCGTACATACGGAGAAAGAGAGCATCTCTTAGCAACTCAATTAATCTCTATCACATATAAACTTTATATAAATCTACAGTCGCTCATGAATAACCGTCTCAATTTGTTACTCACGACATAATGCAAATCATATTGTGTCTGCGTGTGTGTAGAGAGAGAAAGAGAGAGAGAGGGGAGGTAGACCAATTCCAACAACTCGAGTCTCAAGTTGTTGTGTCTTTGGAAAAGACACTGGAACTTTATAATTCTCCTTCGAAATGGTTTGGAAAATGAAGGAGGAGGAACCATGGTTCCACAAAATCAAAATTTGTCATCTTGTAGATGCGGATGAGTCACTACTAGAAGAAAATTTAAGGAGAACAGGATTAAAACGTTTCTGGACTGTTCACCATGTAAACAACAATGTTTGTGCATGACACACACATAGTATGTAACACACTTTGCATGTCTGAATGTGTTTTCCAAAAAATTGAAATTCATAGACTTAATATTTTAAAAAGTTAACTACCCAGGGACTAATGAATCATGACTTAAAATAATAGCTTAAATAATTTAAGACTGTATTTTACAAATCTCCTCCACTCCTGATTGCACTGAGGGATTCCCCGATTCTTCCTCTTTTCAAATAAGGAAAAGAGAGACAAAAGAGGAGGATGCCCTGGGGAAAGTTGTTACAAAATTTGGGCTGGCAAACTGGAATTTTTTTTGTGAAATCCAAAAGGATGCTAAGGTAAATTGGTGTCATTTGTACCTTTCATATTAAAAGTAAAGTGCATTAGATTCACGTCTTTCTCTACTTCTCCTTTCCTTCTTTCTCTCTCTCTCTCTTCATTATTAGAAGCTTGACGTTTTCCCCTGTGAGTTTTACATGGAAAACATGTGTCTGTGTGTGTGACATATCATTGGGAAAAGCATCTGCATCCGTAGAATCCACACACATAGATACACACACAGAAAGAGAGAGAGTGAGAGAGAGAGAAATGAAAAAGCCTCGTTTTTTTGTCATACAGTTTTACATACATAAATTTTAGAATATAAATTGAGCTTGGTGGATGCACTTGTATTCAAATTTGAAATTGAAAAGATTGTTAGTCTTCCTTCTCTCGACGCTCGACTGGAAATGGAGGAGGAGGGATGGATGATCATGATGTACAGATTCTCTGAGAAAAGAAAGAAAAGTGAGAGAGAGAGGAAGAGGGGAGAAGGGGGACAGAGTTGAACTTTGGAGAGTTGGACACAAAAGTAGACTCACTTTTCTCTCCGTGGGTTAATGAATTAGCTGTCGTTTAGTGGAATAGGCCATAGCAGCAGTTGGGAGTGCTTGTATTTATTCACAGAGTTGGTGACTGATGCTCTCTGTCATCTTTCCATGAGCGAGATGGATGATTCACAAAGCGGAGGAAAAAAATCCCCTCCTACCTTTTGTATTACCACCCATCCATACATGACAATAGCCCTGCGACTATGCCATATCATTCATCCTGACACACACGACAGACACACATACAGTACAGAGGCACACGCGGAATGAGAGTCTCCTTGAATGCGAAATATTTTTTTATCTACTTTCCAGTTCCATTTGAAATGAGAGGAAAGAGGGGTGTGTGTGTTTATTCTGGTAAATATTTTGGGGAAGATCAAGTAGAAATAATAAACATGGAATACATTTAAAATTATTACACAATCCTTGTTATTTCTACGTATTATCCTACCAACACCTTCCAATGAGAGAACGAAGAAAGAGAGAGGGAAAGAGAGAGGAAGAAAATGTGAAGGAGGATTATTTTGCCTGGACAATTTGGAAGGGAGAATTTGTAGACTGGGGGATTTGGTTTTGAAAGAGAAAAGGAATAGAGAATGGAATTAGGTGGGGAAGAAAAGCTGACCCTTTGGTGGTATTGTTTTGATAGAATAATCCCCCTTGGTCTCCATGTCTTTCTTAATGTGTTATTGTTATTCTTGAGGATTCTTGAGGAGAGTGAGAACATGGAGACTTAGACAAAAGCACTGCCAAGGTTCCTCCTATATAGACCTATTGGCCTCAACTCTCAACCAGCCTTACGCCTTACATACGAAGGAGAACCTTACAAACTTGTATCACGAGGGAATATCTTCTCATGACATAATGGAGATTTCGAGACACGCATGGACAGCTCCTTTCTTCAGCCCTTCGTCACCGTCAACTTCTTTACGTTTGTCCTCTCCTCATTATATAAAATAAATAAATGCCTTATTACACAAATTTCCACCCCCCTAGCCAACATGATGAGGAGTAGTAAAACTTTATTCATGGGATGCGATGGAAGGGCCATTTTACAGCTCTCCACATTATGGATACAATACAAGTCCCCTTCCCTAATGGTCCCTTTATCCTTGTGCAAAATCACAAATCACAAACAAAGAATTTGACAATTTCTCCTGCTCACAAGGAGAGGGAACGGGATTTGTCAATACTTCACAAACCACACTGTGTGTGTGTGTATGAATGAGAAGACGCTCATTTCGTCGTAAATCTTGGAGCAATCAGCGAAAGGACGCTTACAATGTCCGATGGAGAACACACACACGACTTGTGTACTGAAAAGGAAACCTTTTCTTTCCTGCTTCACATTGGATTATTTGACAAAAGGTCGCCCAGACGATGACACACACACACACGAAAGGATCTTTGGTGTTGAGTCAAAAGAATGGAATTTATGACTCGTAAAAAATGTTGATGATGATGAACCGAAGGATTGTTGTGTGAAAAGGTTATCAGACCAACACACACGCAACCAGACAATCTTAGACTAGACAAGATCCATGGAATTCCTTTCCTTACTAATTCTCAATTTTTGGTACGTGTGTTTGTGTGTGTCTGAGGGAGGAAAAGGATAGAATAGGTACTGGTGATTTGCGAGCGAGAAAAAATGTTCTTTCTTTTTTCTAAAAACATTTCATACGATTTTGTTCATATTTTTAACTCTACAATTTCCTCGCAGAAAATTAACCAAAATAATTGAAATTAAAACTTTTTACTCGTTCCTTTGAAAGCAAATTAAATAATATTTGCTCTACTTTCAACTTCCAAATTTCCATAATGGAAATAGAAACATGAAAAAGGACTTAAAATCCTGCTTATAAAATTTTGACCAGGACAAAATTCCATGTAGTTTTAATGACTCTCTTTCCTCTTTCATCCTATTTTGTGTCATGACCTGGTAAAAGATCCGGCTCCTCCGTCTGGACTCGACGAGTGGGACGAGAGTGGAGTGTGTGTTGAAAATTTTGATGGAAAACAAAAATGTGTGAATAAAATATGAATCAATTAAAAACAAAAGTCGTGTTGACATTTGGGCGGAATCTAATAATAAATCTGTTTTTATTTAAAACATTTGACTGGAATCAAGTGGAGGGAATAAGGACTCTCTCTTCCTACTCGAAGCAACATACCTATGTACAGAGAGAACGTGTGTGTGAGGTGTGTGAGAGGAGGCCTTGGATTTATAAATTAGGAAGGGAGGAATGATGATGAGGGGAGCGGTAAGTGAGAGGATGAAACATTGATGAATTTGAGTTTAGTTTTGTTCTGTCGATTACGTATTCATGGGGCCCTCCATGACGGGACGAGGGAACACGTCCTTTTTGATCGTTTATTCACTGAGGAATGAGTCGGAGGGAAAGTCTCTTTGCTATTTATGATGGTTTTAATTATGTTTGCGAGTTGTGTGTACCTTTACTCTCCTCCTCCTCTCTTCTCTCCGTTGCTCAACTCGGGCTCCGTTTTTTTAGCCAGTGTGGTTTACACTGGAATACACACTTCCCTCCCTCCTTCATCGTCAGGAGGAGAACATCTCCTCCCTCCTCCTCCTCTTCTATAGATGATGATAATGATAAATTTGTACTTGTTCTACATTACCATTTTGTTTGTCTATTTGACTTTGAGGATGAACCCACCATCCCCCCTCCACCCTCTTTCTCTCTCTCCACACACAGTCTCTTCCTTTCTCCTGTACATTTTGTCAAGTCGGTGAAGGGAGGCCCTTCATCTCATTCCAGCCATGTAGAAAGTTTGTGTGCCTGCCTGCCTGGGTTTGTATGAGTTTTGAAGAGAGAGAGAGAAGTGGGGTTCAATCCCGACGATTCGGATTCCAATTAGCCCAAGTCAAACAACAAACATTCAACAGCAGGAGGAGAAGGGCACACGCGGAATCATCCTCAAAACTCATCTTCTGCTCTGGCTGTATCCAATTGTACACATAGACACCATATCCATATCCATGGCTGAGAATTCGAGTGGAGTCTCCCGTCTTCCAGAGCACACAACAGACGTTCCGTCCTTGTAACTGAAAATTGTGTAACCTCCCCCACTTACCACGTTCTCTTGTCACTTGTCCGCTTCGACCAGATCCAATGACGAGTCATCATTCCATGAATCAAATCAGACACAGAGAGGCTCAATTATTTAGCATCCAGTTTTTTTCAAAATTGATTTCTCCTACTTTGTAAATAAATTTTGTCTGTTTTTTTACTCAAATTGAGAGCGTGAATTTTCGTTAAAGTCATTGTGTAATGTGAATTTAAAATCAAAGGTCCTCTTTGTCCATTTTGTGGGCACAAAGTGAGATGGACAATTCCCAGCTCAGTCTACAAGTTATTGTCTGTTGTAGTTGGACACTAAAATATTTAATGAGTGTCCACTTTCTCCTCCTCTAGCATTGTATTGGATTGAAGAGAGTGGAAATACTGGATCTGTGGTTTGGAAATTCTTGTCTGGAATAAAATTAGGTAGAGAGAAGGAGGAAATAAGGTTATGGAAATGAATGAGCTCTATAAATAACAACGTAAGATGGCCCATTAGCTTTTATTGGATTAGGAAACGGAAAAATCTTGTCATAAAATATTGCCAACTTTTCTTTCTCCCTTAAAGTGACCAAAGGGAAAGCCAAAAAAAAGAAAGAGGAAGGATTTTTGGAAGTTGAACCCAACCAACTTTCTCTCAGCCAAAAGTTAGTCTTTGCCAAAATCACCATCTCCAGTTCAACTCTCACCCTTCCTCTTTTTTTTGACAATGACCCAACAACCAGGCAGAAGAAGAGGCGGAGGATCTAATTTACCTTTCTCTCAATTCAACGATAGGAGGAGGAGGGGAAAAATCACATTTCTTACATTTTTTGCTGGAATGATCGTTAATCTAACTACCATTTGTGGTTGTGTGGTCGTACATTAAACAAAATGAGAAGAAGAAGAATGTAAAAGTTTTTATTTATTCTTTCATTGTCCCTCCTCGGATACAAATGAACATTTCTTCCTAAAAGCTACAACATTTTGTGTGTACATTTTCTGGAAGAATTTTACAAATTAGATTGATCTCCATCAATCAACTTTGATTGATGAAAAGGCGCTATTAATGATTCCCTATCTTTTTCTACATCTTTCCCTGATTGATTATCCCAATTAATTTCTGTAAAGTCAAACGTTTTCACTGTAGAGAGAGAGAGCCATTTTATTTCACTAATTAAATAGTGCAACAGTTTTCTGTTAATCTTTCCTGGCTCGTTTTTTACATATTAAATTTAAAATATCAAAAGATTTTTTTGAATTTAATGTAAAAGTGAATGGAGTTTAATTTTTTGTGGGAGAGAAATTCGGTGAATAAAAGTTGAGGATCCGAACCACGCCTTTCTCGTTCAAGATCGAACAAAAATAGATAGCCCCATGTCCCGAAGACTCTTTCTCGGTGTGGAAGAGAGGGGACACATCAAAATAAACATCGATACCCGGGAAGCAGAGTTCTAGACAAAAAACGGGATTTTCTGGGTAGAAAATAGAGAGAAGTCACACAAAAACTGCACACACACACAGAGAGATAGACTTGAATTGATTGAACGGAAGTATAATAATGAAAGTGCAATGACGAGTCGCTTCTTACCGAATGCACCATCCGAATGGACAGAGAAAGAGGGAAGTCCCCACAATGGGAAAAATAGAGAGACAGGGAATGAATGGAAAGAGTGAGAAAAGCCGAGAAAAGAGAGACCCTCTCTTGATTACAGGCCAGAGTTTCCTCCTCGTGTTTTGATTTCGTTTATTTCAATCCCCGACAAACTACTCCCCTCTCCCTTCTCCTCCCGGTCCCCTATTCTCTGCCACACAGAGACATAAAAGAATAATCGGAGTTGTCATACTGAGACTCTGGGTCTTTACAAATCTATTTCGAATTCTCACAAATTAATTCCATAGTAGGTACTCTTACACTCAGCGTCAGTTGTAGTTATTTAAAACAAAAAAATTCGTTTCAAAAGTAAAATTCAATGGCGCTGGAGTGTTTGAAGGTACTTGACCTTACTTAAAGAATTAATTCAGCCATTCCCATTCGAATTTGGACCATGTGTGTGCATGTGCATCTGGTGAAAAATGGTCCAATTGTACAGAGAGAGAGATCGGAAGCTTAAAAATTAGATGGTATCGAAAATTGGCGTAAAATCACCCTCGCCCGGCCTCTAATCCCTTAAATGAATGCGAAATTGAAACTTTATTGATTGCACAAGTACAATTGAAGGACCCCAAAGCAAAGTCCCTCTTTTTTTGTTTAGACAGGAGGAGAAGGGGGAGAGGAGGAGGGATGGTGTAACTCGGAATCTGTGAATGATACATGGGGATTACACTAAACAGCCAAAGTTCCGCCTTTACCTAGTCACACACACACGCTCTCTCTATTATATGTTGCACTACAGATATACGCAGATATATGAATAGGTATATAAAAAGTGTGACTTGGGATCAATTAGAAATTATCACCCCAGCGACCTGACCATTGCCATCATTTGATTTGATTAAAATCGATCTCCATGCTGTTGCGCTTCCCAAGTCCAACACTTGCAACGTGTACTCCCTCCTCCCTCACGGGTCGTAAAAATTATTCTCTCTCTCCCCCCAACACACACACACGCACTCTTTTCTCTCCCAGGCACAATTCCTCTTCCCCTCTAAGTCTTCCCCTAAAAAACGATAATCTTCAAAGAAATTTTTGACGCTCTCTCGACTCTCTCTCTCATCCATTTTGAGCCGCAGGTAGGAAATGTCAAATCCAAGTGAATTCGTGTCATCATCCTCAAATTAATTCTACTAATTAAATTCTCATCAACTCTTCACAATCTTTATTAGTACTAACTACAATGGCCATAAAAGTATGTTAATTCTGTTTTCAAATGGTTTACTCTGACACACCTACAAATTTGGATGATCGAAATATCACAAAATGTTAGTTTTAAAAAAATCAGCTGGAATTTTAGGAGAGGCCAAGAAAATTTGGAGCACTCAAAGCCAGCGATTAAAGCGGAGTACATTTTTTGGCATATAAAAGTGAATGTGTATCCATAAAGATGATTTGAAGCCACCTGTTTGTGTTGGGTTGATTTGAGTCCCCTTGGTCCCCTTCCCTATTGTGTGTGTGTGTATGATGCGTGTGTGTCTGAGTGTTGTAATGATGGCCATCGCTTTAATCCGCACCTGCTCTCTATTTTATCGCCCATTTCATCTCATCTCTTGCTCATTTTCACTGAAACCATCCAGGCATTTAGATCCTCTCATCACTTTCTCCCGATCTCTCCGAGAGAATAGCTTTTAGAAAAAAGATGAACACACACACACGAGAGAGAGAGAAAGAGAGATACTCGCAAGTACAGCCGGTGCTTGTAAATATGAGTTAGAAAAGCGTAAAGAGTGACAATAATTCCTCAACAGTCTTTTATAACCTCCTCATCAATGTGATCTCTCCACACACACACATGACACACACACCACTATCATCCTGTACACTCAATATAATCCATTCCATACACTTTCCAGCTTCCCCAGAAAACAATTCTTGCAGCCACTCTCCACACACACATTCACAAAGAGCGAGAGAGAGAGACACGCAGTTGAATCTCTGTGAAGTGAAGGTGATCAAGTTTTACAACCTCCTTATTTTTATGACGAATTACACACCCAAAGAGAGGAACAATGGCCAGGGAACCCGGGAGGTTTCAAGTGTGCAAATGGTCAAAAAATTAAACTTTAATTATCCCCACCTCTCAACACACGCATTACCCCCACATGGCCTCTCCCGCTCTTTCTATATTTAATATCGCTCCCTCAAAAGCCAGAGGAAAAGATTTACGTTACAAAAGTCCCATTAAAAAACTACACAAATAGCCAGAATCTTGTCGGTTTAAGCCCCGGATTCAAACTTCTTCAACAATATTTTTATCCAGCTTAATTTTTTTGCATTTTTGCACGATTCCCTTTTCCTATATTTTATTTGAAAAAACCTTCCATGCACACACACACACAATGGAATGGTGGATTGGGATTTCCACTTTGCATTTTGGTATTTTGGCCTTGTACAATCTGAAGCCTCAAAAAGAGAGAGAAAGAGAAAGAGAGACTTGATAAAAAAAACTTTTTGTCTATTTCTCCTCTTCGTGCTTTTTTAAAGGGGTAGAAACTGTGTGTGTGGGTTGATGTGCGTGTGTGTAAGTGTATATGTTTTTAGAGCTGATATTTTCCGGTTGTTGTGTGTGTGTGTTTTTCGTTGCTATTTGCTGCTGTTGCTCTTCCCTCCTCCGATGCGATGTGTATGGTATTGCGTAAGGCGAGTTTAATTTCACTAATGCATTTCTGTCGTGTCTGTCTCCGTGAGCGTTTTCCCTATGTACTTTTCTCTCTCTCTCTCTTTCTCTCTTCTCTCTCCGGCTCTGCATTATCCTTGCATGGACTGTGTGTGTACTGTATTGTATATATATAAATGTGTGTGTGAATTGGGAAAAAGGAGGATCAAGTGCAGGGAAGCGGCGATGGTGGTGGGTGAGGGCGAGAAGGAAAACCAAAAGGGGAGCATCTGAGGAGTCAACTTTATGTACATAAATACACACACACACAATTCCGACGGCCACTGCACACACACACACGTCACGTGTACATACATAAAATTCCACATTGTCTCCTCATCCTTGTACATGGACAAGTTGTGCAAAGAGCATCTTACATGATTTGATCAACTATACCCGGTATGTATCTCCGGGTGTGGTGTGTGTGTCAAGTGTGTGGATGGGAAGGATGCAAATTTATGCTGGATATAAATAGATGTGTGTGTGTGGAGGGAGGGAGGGAGTTCAGGTAAAACAAAGTGATATATCGTGATGTAGTAGAGAGTACGAAAGAGGATCAATGAACAGAGTTTGTGTGCAGATTTATACAAAATAAAATGTTGGCAGTCAATGTTGAATAATAATAATATCACACACACACACGTACACGAGGGATGAGGGGGATGAGTTGACGTGTCTCAGTATGTAAATTATGTATATGTTGGATGTGGTTCGAACAAAATGAAAAGACTCACCTCATCGAATGCATTTGCGATGAGTAGTGAATGACGTGGATAATTTTTGACTTTACTCGATTCCTCCCTCCTCCTGCTCCTTCTCCCCTCTTCCTCCCCACAAATTCATGGAGACCGGATTTGTGTGTGGAGAGATGGGCTCATGAATAAATTAGAGAGAGAAGGGAGAGGAGGAATACATTTCCAATAATTCATTTCCCTCCTTCAACAAAATTTCCATGTGGTTTCCGTATGGCGGACTGAATTTTGGGAACGTGTATGCAAATTCCTATGTGCACTGTTGTTGGAAGGGAATTTAAAAGACAGCTTTTAGAATCAAGAAATTTATCGCAATGATTTTGTTCTCTAGATTTGGATTCATTTTTTTAAACTAGACACGATTGAGTTTGTTTTATAATGGCACATGTGTACATTTCGTGTAATTTGATTGTGATGTGGCTGGAAGAGAATTTCTTGGAATTTTATCCCGAAACTTCCTCCACGTAGAGATAAATTAATTGAAATCATTGCAAAATTCAGGAAATTAGTGGACTCTCATAATGTGAAAAGCCCTTGATTATGTATCTAGTAAAGAGAGAGGAGGAAAGGGATGTGTGGAAAGTGGCCCTTAGCCATTCAATTCATTTGAGAGGAGAGGACAGTTGGAACATTTACATATTTAAATAGATAGGTAGTTGTACAGAATGATTAAGTCAATACACTCTGTTAGATTTGTTTAAATAACCCAACTACCATCCACACACACACACACGAAGTACACACACGTTTAAACTAACTCAACTTTTGTTTAACTAATGGTCAGTCTGGAGCTGACGCCTTTCCAACGGTTCATCTCTAAAATATTATAATCAGTTTCCACAGTCCTTCGTGTGTACACCGTTAAAATTTCATTTCATTTGCATTCCACAGTTAGAAAGTGCAAAAGTGGAAAGATAGAATGCAAAATTCCAGTGGGATTACCGGCACAGCCCTGTCTGTCCACACTCAAACAATTCTTTATTTTAAGATCTTTTTTAATTACATGCATGTACCGTACATTCAAATTGAACAACGTCAAAAATTCACACGACCATGACTCTGCACAATGTGTACTGAACCTAGCTACGTGTGTGTTGACAATGGGAATAAAAGAAAAATAAAATACGACTACAAAACAATGTTTTTGTGGCCACTCGAACTAGACATTCGTCAGACAGTCACACACACACACACACAAAGAAGACACACACACCTCCACACAAAAATAAAAATGTAAAAGTAATAACGAGTTGAAGTCTCTCTCCCAGGTCGCGTGTCAGTCCATTATTCTCGCTAAAGTTTTGACCACGTTTCCCCTAGAAACTGGGTCAAAGGTTATCTCCTTGTTCTTTCCTCCCGACTCGTTCAGTCGAGAGAATAAAAAGAAGAGTGACATTTCCACTGGAAAAACACACATTGCGTTGTACGCCGAGCCTTTCAGTCGACAGAAGGTAGAGAGAGAATGGTCACACACACATACAAACAGGAGAGTGAGACCGTGAGATGAGAGAGAGAGAGAGTGAAAGAGGGTGACAACAAAAGTCAAACGAGGAAGCAAAAATATTATCCAGTTTTATACTCCCTCCAATATTTATACGATCATCATTTCCCTCGAACACAAAATCCATAGTCTGACCAACAATCAGAACAAACATGCAAAACGACCCTCTCTTCCACACACACACATACAAACTACGAAACACAATACTAAGTACATGCAACCAAAAATCATCACAACTTTTTTTCCCTTTTCCTCCCTGTCTTTTCCCTGTCCTCCCAAACTAAACAATAGACTTCCCCGACTACCCATCATCACTCTCTGCATGCAATGCGAAGTCAAGCCGATCATCCATATAAAAATTTCCCTGTACAAAATATACACGCCATGACTTTTGATGTGTGTAGTGTGTGTGTACTGTGTGTGTAGATGGGGGGATGAAGGTGCCGGATGTTCTTCCACATTTTGCTTTTACCTGTACATTTCCACCACATCATCCTCTGATCCAACATCCAAGGGCTCATCACCCTCATTTCCCCGTCTTTTCCCCTCTCACACGAGATTAAACATTCTGTATAAATATAATTATGAAAAATTTACACGGGGGCAGATACTCGGCAGTCGAGTTTGTAGGCGAACATCCCCTTTCTCTCCTGTTTTTTAAAAATCAATATAAAAAACTCTTTCATCCTTCCCCTCCTGCTTGATGCTTCTGCTTCTGCCGTTGATGATGATGAATCTGAGGTGAGACTGGATAGTATATTCTCTCTGTCAAATCAAACACTGAGATTCAATATTTTTGCTTATTCATCCATCCCCCCCTTCAAAAACTCTTTTCCCATCCCTGTCGTTTCTCATTCTCAAAAAAGATGAGAAATTGGACAGAGGGAAAAGAGGAAAATTAATTATAGTTTATTACAAAAAGTAAGATAAACTGTATCAACATTGTGTGTCTGTCTTGTTCATCTGTTTCATGTCAATATCCACATAAATACATATCCTACATTTATTATATGGTTTCCCCTCTTCAAATTAAATGTAGAAAAAATCACACACACACACACAATTCTTTGTGAATGAGAGGAGGAGGTCGTTTTGATATATGAGAGGATCCAGAGGACAGAATAAGATGAAATAGAAGAGAAGAACCATTTTTTGATAAATTGTTATGACAAGAGTCATGAATAATAGAGAGAGTGAGCTGGACGATGACAACAAGATGAAGTGTGTGTGTGTTGTACTTATTGTACATATTACCCAGATTTGTATTGACTGTGTTGTGTGTGTGTTGTGGGAGTTGATATAAATTTGAGGAGAGTCTCCTCCTCCCTCTTCTTGAAAATCCTTTTGATGGGATTGAATGGAATGCAGTGGGTCGGAAATTGATATTTGCATTTAGCCATTATTGGTCGTTAGACCAGTGGAGACTCAATGATGCCCGGGATGTGTACAAAGACATATTGTCCCACTTCCTCCTCCTTTCAATACAACTCTCTCTCTCTCTCCTCTATTTGTAAAATCCTTCCGGTTTCCCCCATATGCACACAACACTCGTTCTCTTGCTCCAGCTTCACATTTATATCCAGCTTGGGTGCCATGGACGTCAAGAGTGGTCTTTCTCAGGTCAAGAAAAATGAATGTTATACACTACTCCAGCCATCACGAATCAAATCTAATTTTTTTTTCTATTCTGAGACGTCCACATTTCTCAAAATCATCTTTAATCCATACAACCAGGAAAACCAGCTTTCTCTCTCTCTACAGGCAATGTAGTTTTATGCTGACCAAAAAAGTACACGTCACACACGTATCAGGAAAGTATAAACCCACAATATATATATACCTACTTATGATGGTGGTCAAATTCCATAAGGTAAGAGAAAGCAAAATCTTTTCTCTCTCTACATAACACACACTGTCGTGCAGATCATTTTAGCGTACTTGGCGTCATCATTTACTCGGACAGTTGTGTCATTTTGAACGCTCTTTCTCTCTCTCTTTTGAGGACTCCCGAGTCTCCTCTCCTTCCTTGTCGGGTGTGTGTGACTCTATAGACGGTGGAGTTAGGTGTGTCTATACAAAATTCTCTTTTCCCATGTCCTCCTCTCCACCAGTCTCCACTCTTACATGGGCTGTGTGTGTATGAAAAAATCTGTATAGATATAAAGCACACGGGGAGAGAGAGAGGGAGAGGGAGGGAGAGACTGAACTGAAGGATCGATTGATGCATCGTGTCGACCGGAATAGCTGTAAGCTTTTAACGCTAATGCTTCCTTCCAATGTTCCCCCCTGCTTCTTCTTTCAGTCAGACCAGCTTCTCGTCTCCTCTCCAGCCTCAGTTTCAGCTTCTCCATTCTCTCCTTTCTTCAGTCTATTTCCCATAGACCAACACACATCATAGCCAGTCCTCCTACATTTTGCAGACACACACTCATACACACGCTACAGGGTACCATGTACAGAGAGTCCCTGTGTGAAGGTACTCTATATCCATACACACACACAGAATGGCGTATGTATGAGAGGAGGAGGAGGAGAACCTAGGCTATGACATAAGGATTCTTCACCACCAATGCCAATGTCTACTTTCCTCTCATATTCTTCCCTCACTTTTACACTTCCAGTCACACACACACACTCACTCACTCTCTCACACATCCCCGTATTCCTCCGTCCCTCCTTGGGAGTTTTAAACGTAAAAAGTAACTGAAGGGAAATTCCGAATACAATAACCCTATACACTTTTTTCACATACACAACATTCACACACGAATATACGGGGATGAATAAAAAAAGAAAGTCTAATTCATTACATAAGCGAGAACATGAAGAGACGCTGAAGTGAAAAGCCCCCCCCCCCCACACACACACACATACATACAGTATTTTCCTTACACCCCGATATTTCCACGCTCCGTAACGTCCCTGTCTATCCTCTCTCTCTCTCTCTCTCTCTTGTGTGTGTGTGTTCTATGCATACATCCAGTATGTACAGTTAGCGAGAGTCGGCTTGATAAAATAAAATAAAATCCGTATTCTCTCCATCCTTAAAACACACTCGACACTCTTCACTCCTTCTCTTTTTCCCTCCCGTATTTTTTTTCCTTCAAAAAAAAGTCGATGACTATATGACATTATCTAGCACAATATGCAGTGCAGGGGTTCCCTCTTCCTCTCTTATAGCGATATGTACATTTTGACTCTTACCTTATAATACAAGAGAGAGAGTTGGAGGAGAAGTGGGGAGATACGATGGTCTAGGAAAAGGGAAATAGAATTTATAGACTGTGCAAAAAAAAGTTTTTTTCTCTTCTCCCTCTTCTTCTTCTTCTTCTTCCTCGGCTCGACTGTCTGGAAGTCTTTTTCATATTTTTTTTCTCAAGATCCGGATTTCTCCTTATACCCTCCTCCTCATCTCCTCCCAGTATCCGTACAATAGTCTGTCTTGAGCAGATGAAAATTTTTTGACTCTTTCGTTCCTCCACTTGTCATCATCTCTCCCTCTCTCTCTCTCTCTCTCTCTCTATCCGTTTGTATCTGTACACTAGAGAAAAAAAATAAAATAGAGAAACATTTTCGACTTGGATTTTCTCCATTTTATTTTATTTTATAGCCCTACTATTTTATAGTTATGGGCTAAAAACCCTATGCCTATGTACCCCGTCTTGTCCCCCCATTATTGCATATCGTATGTATCTATTTACATTGTGTGTAGTCAAAAAAGTAGAAATGTGGAATCGTATATTTTTTTGTGTAAATAAATGCAAAATGTAAATCAATAAGATAGAGAACTCATTCCCAATCCCATCAAACAGACACAAATTTATGAGCCAACATTCCTTGATGTTCACAACATCCTGTATGAATCTCTCTCTGTACGTGTGTGTGACATGCTTTACAAAAAAATTTGATATGATTTTATCTCGAAGATCCACACAAAAGAGGATGTATCATCTGCAGACCTCCCATTACTCCACACATAAGTAGACTGTGTGTATCTGTAGGGAGAAAAATGAAGATGACAATCTAAAATATTTAATATTTAAATGTTGGATGTAGAAATATGATATGGCTAGATTGTTGTTGTTGTTATTGTGTCATCATGTACATGAAAAAGGGGAAAAATGAGAAATTTTTTTAACAAGGATTTTGCATTAGCCGAATAATCCATTATTTTTTTCAGAAAAAAATATGGTGAATTGTGGAGGACGAAGGAAATATGTTTAATGGAGGTAGTAAATTACATATTGTATATTTATTATTGATATTCTTTGGCAAACCTCCAACTTTTCTTTTGTTATGATTGATATTCGAAATTGTCATACAATTAATAGACATCATGCATGAGTGTGTGTGTGTTCCTCAACTTCTTTTTATTAATTATGACATGCGTCTGTTTCATTCCACCATGTTTTTTAAAAAAATTATTAATAGTTGTACTAATAATTTATAAAAATTCTCCTCCTCTCATTTCTTTCTTTTGAGAGAGACCTTAAAATTTCCACATTTGTCCTCGATGAACCGGTAGCAAATTGCATTGTCAGAACAGCCCTTCAATATTCGTTGTCGATCCATTTCAGATTTTGGCTTCTTCTCTTTGACTGTTTTCTCTGTCCACAAAACCACGCACACAAACTATTAGTGTGATAGTCATTTAAAAATGAGATGAGAAACGATTATTTTTGATTATGTACCATAACACTCCAGAGTAGATTCACGTTTGACAACTTTGGAAGTATCTTTATCGTTACAATTGAAGATATTCTTGAAATCGAAACCTTCCACACACACAAAACAAATGCAAATGAGAGTCAGGAGGAATTTGTACATTTTTGTTTTATTTTCTAACACAATTATTCTTTCTCTCTCCCTCCCTCTCTCTCTTCTACGTCCACATGTTAATGGTTTGTAAATCGTACAATTTTTTCACTACACAAAATCCCATTACATCCTCACCTCTCTCTCTCTCCAGCTCTCTCTTTCTCTCAAGTTGATCAACTTGTTTACAATTCCGAGAAACGCACACACACCATGCATGCATATTACTACACTCATTTAATGTCTTCCCATTAATTGTTTATCCACACCCAAACACACACACTCCTTTACGTAATGTAGTCATTATGTACAGCGTTTATTGTTACACATTCCCCATTCTAAAAATCCAGGCAGAGAGAAATTCCAGAGAAATTTTTCTTCGGTATCCATAGGAAAAAATTTGAAGCCCACATTTTATTCTACAGATTCATTGTGGATTTGTTCAAAGTTGTAAAAAGTCCACAGATATAATCGTACAACAAAGTCTACTCTTTCTTTGAAGTGTGGATTCAAATTTTTGAATATAAATTGTAGGTAGAGAAGTACGTTTCAAAATATTGTACTCTATTTTATGTATTGTCCACATATCTTTTAGTTTTAGTAAGGGAGACTCAGTAGTAGTCAATTTAGAGGGTCAATATATTTTATACTACAATTTTTTGCATGATTATCTCCTCACTAATATCATGTGTGTAGCGATTAGACGCGTATAATGGAAGTTGATTAACCAAAGAGTTTTTTCCTTCCCCTCCATTTGTTCCTCCCCCATTTTTTTCCACTTTCGTCGTGTTCTACAGACAATAAAAATACATAAGTAAGGTGAAGCATGGACCAGAGTTCATGTTTGTTTATCCCCTTAGAAGCTTCAATAGTAAACAGAGTAGGAGGAAGAGAGAGAGAGACGAGATAGGCCCCACTTCAAAGTCTCTATTTGTGTGAAGGGAAAAGGAGAATTATCAACATTCAAAGATTATTTACGGGTTAACTGTGAGGTCCATTTAGCCTTTTCCTTCTCTCTTCTTTTCTACAGTCTCTCTACCCCTTTAAAGCTCAGATATGATTTTTTTCTCAGCTGAATACTCCATTCTTGTTGAACGATGCCAATAGTCAATACATAAATAAATATACGCAGACAATAATAATTATCCTCCTTCCCCCTCCTCCTCCTCAGCCAGACTCCAGACTCTCTCAAGCCAAGTGAAAGTTTGAATTGTGTGAGCGTGTGTGTGTGTGTTATTTTTTAAAAACTTTAATCTACACGCCTGACACCAAAATGTCATTTTCATAAAGACCGACTCACACACACTCACTCTCTCTCTCTCTTGTAGACACAACGTGGGACGACGAGTGACTACTTTACCGCCGCCACTCTCTCTAGACAAAGTTAAAATGGAATTGGGATTCTATGGATTCTCAAAGAAAAATCCATTGAAATGTTCTATCTCTGTCTCTTCCTCTCCTTCACTTTTTCCCTCTTGGTCGATAGGAAGGATCATTAAGAGTGACTCTCATTTCTGTCTGTGCTAGATTAACATTTTCCTTACATTTTTAAATGCCTTCAAAGTGTAAAAAACCATTCATTCCTATGTACACTCAATGACACAATGTGCGTCTCAGCTTCTACACCTTAACAACGATTCAAATTTTAAAAAAGTGAAGCCATTTGAATTGTACTTTTGAGAAAGAATTTTTAATGATTTCCCCCATTTTCTCTCCTCATAATCACTCAACCCTTTCATGCCCTAAATTTTGAGCTATGATAAAGATGTGTAAACAAAATCAAAGCAGAATATGTGATCAGAAAGTGAAATGAGTAAAAAAAGGTAACAAACCAAATTTAGAAATGGGTTAGTATTCTACACAATGAGGATATTAACCTGTTTCCTCGATTCGGTGACCTTTCTCTCTCATTTCACTTTCTAATTTTATTATACTGTTATCACTACAGAATATTGGGAGGAGGAGGGAAATGTTTGCAAAAAAGATCAATAGAATGAAACAAATCATGATCCTTATCCCTTTTGAAAGAAATGGACGAGGCAGAATGCGGAAAAGACCATGATCCTTCCCTCTCTACAAAACACACACACACTGCTATTCCATGTGGAGAATCTTATGGTCCAGAGTATAGGAGGAGAGTACAGTGTAAAAATTAGGGAGAAAAAGTGCAGGAGCAAAAACGACCAGAAAGAGAAAGAATATATGGAGAGATCCTTCTGTGATTTATAGATCCAACCTTAAAGTTCTTTCCTCTCTCTCTCCTCTCTTCTGTACTGTGTGTGTGTGTATTCTCGGGTGGTAGTGCTTTTACATGGTTTTTTACATTCCCCAGATATCATATGAATTGATAACCAGGAAGGGAAGGCGTCATGGCGTAAAGTGACGGCTCTGTTGTGTCCTCTCCAGAGCACACCAATAAATATAGAAAATATCATATACTCCACACACACACACACTCTCTCTCTCGTATAAGACGTAGAAGGGAAAAAAACTATATAAAGTCAACCTTTTTCCTCCTTAAATTGTGTGCTGCTGTTTCTCTGCTCTCCGTCTCTAAAAACCAAAAACCCAGGGAATGTAATAGAGTAGAGCAAACCAAACGGCCGTCATATTTCTTATCCCATCTTCCACACTCCAAGAACTGGGAGCTTTTTATATGCCATACAATATATACAGAGAGAGAGAGGAGGGGAAAGAGGGGAAGAGAGAGAGAGAGGCTTAGGTACTCTGAGATTTCGGCACAAAAGTGCATGATAGACTATCTCTCTCTCTAGGATATGGGAAGATGAAGCCAGAAATTCATCTTCCCTCTCTGCTATTAAAAAGCCTAACGATAAAAGACTATAGCCATTCCCTCGGTCATAATTGTCGTATGAAACTGTGTACTCATGCTTGTGTCTGTCTGTGTGTTGGCCGTCCTCCTTCGTCTGTCATTAAAAGTAGTTGTGTACCATGCATTTGGGGAGGAGGAGTAGAAGGACGACATGGCAGTCAAAGGGAATGACATCACTCACCACATTTATTTATTGTAATACAATTTCTTTGTAGTAGTGGGGGCCCAAACAATGATCATTATCGTTTGGGTTAAAACCAACATAGTTCATGGGAGAAGAAGAACAATTCCAATTGACAATAGAACGACTTCAAAATCTCGAGCCACTGTGCTTGTGTGTGTGTGTGCATGGGATTTCATGGGATCAAATGTTGACTCTTACATAAATTGAACAAGGAATGGATGTGTATTTGGGTGTCTGGGTTGTGAATTATGTAATGATTATCTAAAATGATGTACAGTCCTACTCATCCAGTCTCTACTTGAAAATAGCAAGAAAAAAGAGAGAAAAAACATTTATTGGATGAGAGCAAGGTTTCATGTAAAAAAAGAGCAGACTGTCTGATTTTCTCCACACGTTTTCCTCCCTACCTCTCTCAAGAAATCAAGATTGTGATTTATGGTTATGGCTGAGAAAGATTTTTACATGAATTTTTCCAGCCCACTCTCTCCATCATAATGTTAAATGTCCCTACTTGTGCGGGTGTGTGTCTGCTAAGTCTCCCCCTTAGACACTTGTAGACTAAAAATTTTCCTGGGATTTTTGTCAACTCTTTTCCCTACAGAACAGCTTGACTCAAATTTGCACTTGTACTCCATTCTTGTGCGATTCTTACGGATTCTTCGATCATTGAATAATTGTAGAGGGAAAATGGACATAAATAAATTGTACAATTTAGTAGACGACATGATGCAGATTGTGAAAATCACAGAAGAGTGGACATTATGACTCGTTACATCTTTCTCCGTATCAAAATGGTACAATGCATGGGTAGCACATAAGTAATCCCTCGTTGTTGTTAGAGTTGGGTCGACAATAAAAGAGGAAGACAACCGGAGACCGGACAGAGAAAGACAAAAGGAGGGTCGTCCAATCCTTTTCCTCGGATGGATGTGTGTATGTCCCTTCCGTCCAGACTGGACAATGGTCATCGGCCCTCTCGTCATTATTCCGTTCTTCCTGGTGAGGAAATGCTGGACTCTGGGAAAAACAGCAGGAAGCTGGAGCTGAGTCAACTTGTCCATATTTTCCTCGTCTCTCCGTTTCTCTCTACATTTACTTCCCTTCCTTTCACACACACACACACACACACACATGTCTTCAGTCCCTCTGACCCGGTCCACAGATCTCCATCCCTAATGTATGTCTGAGAGAGGAGTGTGTAGCATTTTTCTCTTTAATGCCAACCTATCAACATCCACAATAAACAATGCCCATCTTGACCAACCCTGTACACACACAACATGCAGTCTGTACAGAATAAGTGTGTGTGTGTCTGTAGGCAGTAAATTGGACTTGCCCACCCGCTTTCTCTCTCTCTTTTTCTTCACTGTCATCCAGGGTGTATGTTGTACAAGAGGGAGAGAAATGGGAGTAGGATATTTGGCAAAATGTATAGAATATCCATATAATATTATAGGTGATTATGTCCATGGTCAATTTAACGACGAGCTTTTATTTTGCAGATGAACCTGCAAATCTCTCTCTCTCCTCCTCTCTCCCGCTCTCTCTGATAAATGACCCGAATTTATTAGGCTGTCCACTTTAACTTGCTCCGGGCATCCCCACAATGGTCAGATAAATCCCCGGAATATTCTCTACAATTTTTCTACTGCTGCTGTCCTTTAAATCCTCTCTCCCCTCCTCCTCAGGGATTTACGACTGTTCAACACACGTCACTCTCCTCCTACCCCTGTGTGTCGGGGTTAAAAATTCAGAGTTTCCTCTGATCCGAGGGGAAAAGATTTTTTTTTTCAAATGTGAATATTGAGTATTTGAAAAGTCTTGGTTGAGAGGAGGAGGAGGAAGAAGAGTGGGATGAATAATGGAGGATATGATGATGGCATACCATGGATAAAAATGATGGTTGAGGGCAAAAGAGTTAATCTCTGTCAGTGTACACACACACACTCGCACACCGTAAGTGCTCATAATGGTCATCTGTAGTCTGGAGTTATCAATCGGAGATTGAGTCTTAAGTAAGTCCATCTGCATAATTTATGACAATGCTGATGGGGAAGAGAGGGAAAGAAGTTACAGTCAAATAATCGTATCAGTGCATTATATTTCACTTTTTCCTCTCCTCCCCCTCCCCCTCCTTCTTCTCTACATGTTGACTAATAGCTTTACGACCGTCTAAACCTAAAGATGATCGTTTGTTCAGTACGGTTGACGATGACTCAAGCTTAGATTGTATAACTATTGTGACTCCATGGGAGTCAAATACGAGTATTGTCTCTTTTCTCTCTCTGTGTGTGTACCCATTTCACTCCTTTTTTCAATACATTATTATTATCCAAGAAGAAAGGTAGTCTCCTTGTTGTTGTCATTCGATGTGTACACTATGTCGATTACCATTAGACGACCACTTTAAATTCACTTAGGGAGCTTTTTAAGGATTAGATTTACGTCCATAGACTATGGAATCTTTGGAATATTTGCCATTTTTATAGAGAGACAGGCATAGACAAGAGAAGATCAAAATGGATGCAAAGACGGGCTTACAATTCATAACGTCATCTTGTCATTTGCCGACTGGATCAAAAAAACAATTGTACAACTTGAAAGTTTTCTCTTGTCTTTTTCTCTGAAATCTCAATTAATTCCATCTTGAAAAAAAGTCTGGATTGGAATTAAAATTTTTGAAAATTACACATCAACGTGTTATCTCAATTTTGAAATTGAGATTAAAGATAACAGAAATTCCACAAAATTTTACATGATAATTTGAACCAAATCAAGTGAATACTACAAATTTTTAAATTTGAAATTCAAATTTTGAATGAAATGAAAGGTTGGCCAATCTTGTTAGGTATTAACAATTTGTTTAGATTTTAGTGTGTGTCCCCCGTACATCTGAATTTGAACTCTGATCTAATATATTATAATATCGATTTTCCATTACGAACACTAATTTTCATTTCCTTGCAGACGAATTGCCTCATCATTATATCACCTCATCATCCTGACAATGAGTAATTGCACAGTCGGTCCTCTTTGATGGATTATAACCTCCACACATACACACTACACACACGTATCATTTTACATCACAACCAGCCCCACTAAACAAGACAAACTCTTTCATTCTACATTTTACACATTTTTACGACAACCACAAAATTGAGCTTAGACCACTTTCCCTTTTTATACCATGTCCAAAATTTTTTTTCGAATGAAGTTAACCCGTTTTGAATAAATTTAGATTCATACTCCGAGACTCGTCAATGAAGAGGTGTCCTCTTCACAGAGAATATGATGAAGATATGTAAATGGAGAGATGAAAAGAAAGAGATTTAAAATATTGATTAGAGATTTTAATTTAGAAACTCATCAAGCTTCCCACCTCCTCCTCTCCTCTTTCCTTTCATGGAATTGAGTGTGTCCAAGTAATTGAAGGGATAAATGGACTGATGAAATGTGGAAGCCTTGGCATCGCCTCTTTTGAATAGGAAATTTTCCTCCCATCCTTGTTTTCATTTGTGAGGTGCACAAATGGAGGTTAATGGCAAGGAACACTTAGATCAGGGATCATGTCAAAGTCAAAAATTAATAGCCTTCCCCTTCCCCTCTCATCTCCTCCTTTCATTCTCCTCCTCCTTCTCACATGTGTGTGTATATTTGTACACGTATTTTTTTGGAGCTATTTCGAAAACGATCCAAAATTTTCTCCCATCAAACTTTATGTCTCATAATTTTTGGAGGTATGGTGGTTGTTCGGAAATGATCATAAATTCGGGATTACCCGAGTTAAAAAACGGATGGTAGGTGAAGGGGGAAAGAATGGGAATGGTTACATGTAGAGTAGACATTTTTTAAAGTTTATTAACTCCACTCAGGGAGAGACACAGTTGGGTCGGAGTCTCGTTTTATACGTGAAATTATCCATAATTCAAAATCCTTTTACCCAAACAATGACATTAAAAATGATTTGAAAATCCTCCCTCCCTCCCTCCCTATCTCTCTCTCCACTGTCCTTTGGAGACAGTTTAAAGTAGAGAGAATTAAATGATGATGATGTAAACTCTTTGGAGGAAATTGAGCGTGAAATTTGACAATAATTAGAATGATTAAATGGTGTGGAGTCAAGTAGAGTAGAATTATGTACGACACTGTACTCCAGACTGTGTACTTCATAATTATACTTGGTTGAAAAGGATTGTGGGGAAAAAACACTTTTAATATTTTTCCAATGTCATTTTTTGACGGAGAGTGGATTTCTATCTACAGTAGTAATATTTCCCTTATGGGAGTAAGTACACGGAGTGTGTGTGTGTGAGTGTCAAAACTTGTAGGTAATTAATGTGTGTGTAATTATATGGATGGAAGAGGGTGAGTAATGCTTGAGATGCACGTGGGTTTTCTCATAATTTTTTTGATTTCAATGAATCACACACACATCACAGATTCATTATGGAGGAGACTTAATGGAGAGAGTTGAAAGAAGGATGATGTTTGATGAAACGATTTTTGGAGGCGTTGATGTGACCTCGAGCATGACCTCTCGGAACTTCTTAAGTGAGTCCTTTCAGAGGGAGTATCTATTTTCCTAGATTATATAACTCCCTGTAAAGTGCCACTGTTCACTTGTTTTTTCTTTGTGTGTGTGTGTTAGCCTCTTTCTCTCTCTCAAATAAAAGTATTGAGTGCTTTTTGCCCACGAGCATTCATTTCAATTTATTATGTAAAAGGTGATTCCACCGTACATTTTTTTGGAATGAAAGAGACATGTTAATATCCGGAGGATACATCTCTTGGGGTCAGAGCGTAAAATTCTATTCATTGTCAAAGCATTTTCAATTTTTTTCATCATGTGATTTTTTAAACACTAAAATTTCGATTTTATCGATCGAAAAAAAGGGATTTAAATTCTATAAATTTATTTAAAATTCAACCATATTAAAAATTGTCTCACAGTTTGACCACCTACAAGTCACCACGTGAAACAAACATGGATTTTTCTCATGTCTCCTAAAGACCTCAAAAAATTCACACGCTCAATTCATACAATTTCCTTCCATCCTCCACACAGTAAATTTTCTCCATTTATAATTTCCCAGATTTCTCACATGAATATCCCCTGACTAGGACAACTCTCTTCCACTTGTCTCATTAATATTTTTCTTATAAAAATAAATACGTGCAGGTTGTAAACATTATTGAATATTAAATTTCACTCGGATAAGCATAGACTTGAGTCCAGAATGTAAAATAGTCGATATATTGGTAGGAAGAAGAGACAAGGGGAGTCTCCACACAGTTTTTGGGGGTGACTGGAGTGATTGACATGGATCCAAACAGACGTCAGATGAGACATAGAGAGAGAGAGAGAGAGAGAGGCAACCTAACTTTGGAAATGACATGGTTTTCTTGGAAATAAAATAAATATTACACATATGTAAATACCCAGGGTTGGTGGTGGTGATGTGATGCAAGAGGGAAAAAGACATCTCTCTTTTTTGGCCATGGGTACATACAGCATGGTGTGTGTGTGTGGACGTTGAACAAGGAGGCGACACAATGACCATTTTCTTGACAAGGGAATGAGAGACAGACGACGTTCGTCCCAGTTTCCCTCTCTCTCTCTCTCCTCTGTAAACCTAGGAGCTGGATGACAATGACAAGTGTTGGTGACACTGTGTCAACAACTCATTGACATGAAGGACTCAATTTACTTGGCTGTCCATCCTCCCCTCTCCCTGTACTTTTACAGTTGAGACACCACACACACACACACACGTACACACCACTTTTTCATTATTATTTTCCAGTAAGAGTGTCCCATCCTCCTGGAACTGGAGTTGGAGAGGAGAAGCCTGTCTAGTACGTAAGCCGTATGTATAAAAAATATAAAGTTGATGATAGTCGTAATACTTAGCTAACAAACAATGCGAAAACCAATGAAGGAACATTTTACAATTTTTTTTAATATTCTCAAGTAGCCACAAAAACACATCAACAATTCACCTTTCTCCCTCTTCACAAAATGTCATGCGAGCTATTTTTCCTCCATGTCTCTCCATATTTTAATGTCGTTTCAAGTTTGATTAAAAAAAAGTTGAGCTCGCCATTTCCAAAGATTACTCCATAGTAGAAGTCCATAGTTCTATACTGGAGTGGGCTCTTAGTCCATCCAGGATTTTAAATATTCCATTCAATATTCAAAACGGAGAATGTTCTCCCCCTTGCATTGTCCTCTGCTCAACACACGCACCCTCTTCAAATCAAACTTAGTCAGAACAACCGTTGGAATGGATATGAAAAACATTCTTGACCATTAGTGGTAGTCATAGTGTGTGTGTGTGTGTGTTATGGTGGGTCTTAGTTATTTTACAACGGTGATGGTCTATTGTCCTTCATACTTAAAATATGTTTTTTCTTGTTTACTTCGTTTCCAGGTTACGAGCACGAGTATGGAGTGTGTGTGTGGATATTGAATTGGTTTTTGTTTTTCAAATGTTAATTCCCCTGACTTTTCTCCTCTGTCTTTGCCACAACTATGAAGAGGGATGGACCGCTTAAGACGACCGAAATAATTCGAGAGTAAACGATGAAGACGGGGTAATACATATTTTTGCAAAATGGGTTACAACATACAGTAGAAGACAAATCTACAAGAAAGAGGGAGAGAGAAGGGGGGGACTGTATTGTGGATATCGTTGACAACAACTTGAAATGGGTATTTGTGTGTGTGTGTGTGAAGGTACTTGAGATTCAAGGAGCACTTTGACTCGAGCTCCCCAGCTCTACATTTCAATACAATAGCACATTGTCCTGGCATTGACAAGTAGACCTCCCCCATTAGATTCACAAAATAGTCATTTAGAGTGAGTGAAACGTGTTCCTCTCTCTCTCTCTCTACGTAGCACACACTACACACACATGTGTAATGTGTATGTAAAAATACATGTATACTATACATTGTATGGTACATACGTGTTGTTCTGTCGTTTAGGCTCTCGTCTCAAATGTTATCTACGTCTAATTTTAATTTTTCACCTCTCAAATCCACACACGACACTCTGTACTTGCAATCCTAATTTCCATGAACAATTTTCTATAGACACACACAAAGTCTCTTTCTCATTCTCATTCTGAGTCTGTGGAGGAATGAAGACTTGTTTACATTTTGGAAAACTATGACTCACAATTTAGGGTAGCTCTTGCTGACAACTAATACGCCACTTTTTTTAAAAAAAATCTAAAGATTTAAATAGAATGCATAGGAAAGTGAAGCAAGGTGAACAAAGGTTGACTTCATATTAAAATAATTATACTACGCATCTTTCGAAAATGTGCACACACACACACACAATAGAGAACGAATATTGGACCAAATGTTGGAAAAACTCTCTCCCTCTCTGGCTGGTCATGCAATGACGTAATTTGCCTACCCCCGTGTGATAATTACAGATAAATTTGTAGGTAAATGTGTAGGGAAAGAAGGGTAGAGTGGGGCACAAAAAACAGATGAGGTCCTTATCTTGTAATTACACACGCCACATTTTGGGACGTTCTACTTTGTATTCTGCAATAAAATGTCCATACGAATTCCCTACACCCAAGGAGCCAAGGCCCTCCCTCCCCTCCGTACATACACAAATGATAAAGACTTTTTAGCTTAATGTTTACTCCGGACTCATCTCATCTATATGTATCACAGACACACACAATCCTATATTACTATAAGACGTGTGTGTTTGAAAATACACTCATACTCCCTCGACTCCCCAAACTCCCGTCCATCAGTTATGTCATAAACGTAAACGTTGGTCATCCATCAATTGCCCATATGGACAATTTTCGGGTGGGTGGTTTTTTGACTCCCTCAAAAAAACATATTGATTACCTTATTATTATGCACCTTCCTCTCTCTCTCTCTCTCAGCACACCAATCCATGATCAAATGTTACACTGACGTTTTTTGAAAGACAGTTCAAAATTACTTTGCAAACTCGGAAAATTTCATCAACTTTTTTCCAGAATTTCTCAACTCTTTTCATCCTTGGTTCGAATTGCGGAGGAATGAGAGTCTGAGAAGAATTTGGAAGATTGTTAAACTTTTTTCTCTTCACACAAAATGTTAATTTGGCCCTAAAATTCTGAGCACGTCCAAATCTCTGTCATATTTCTCATCTCTTCCTTTTTTAGACAGTCTTTCCCCACCAGAGAGAAATTGAAGGATGGTGAAGAGTTGTAATACACAAAAAAATAATAAAAAGTTAAATTATGACTGATCGTGCTCTAGTCAAGGTGGGCTCATCATCATTGGGCAGGTTAGTGTGGAACATGAAGGATTCCGTGGGTCCTCATAAAAAGAGAGGGAGAGCCAGGTGGTTGTGGTCCTATATAACCAGAGCCCTATTTAACAGGAGACACTATTGAGGGTGGAGTAGTCTCATCCAATGTACACTACTGTGTGTGTGTAAAAACTTTAAACACAGTCTGCTCTGGAGTCATCATCATAACCTGGCCAGAGAGCCACCCTCTCTCTCACTTTCTCTCTATAAATGCAGAAACGTATTTTTCCCTTTACACGCAGGACAGTGCAGGAGTAAAAATACAAGACAAAATTTATGATGGGATACATTGTCCAACGATATACCTCCATAGATCCACCTAAAAGAGATAACTGGGGATGAATGCAAAGATGAAATCTTTGTGTGTGTGTGTGTGTGTGTGTCCCATCAAAACCATCTGCCAGATCATGACTTTTTGGCACGCTATTTCATACTTGCTCCTCTCTCCTCATCCATCTATTTTAACTTTTACTGTTTCTCCTCCTCCTCCTCCTCCCACTGTTGTTGTGTGCAAGCCCTGAATTGACGTAACCGTAATGCACAATGTGTGTGTGTAGAGTATTAATATACCTCTCTGTTCCAACGGTAGTACAATGTGTGTGTGTGTAGAATGTTGTCTACCACGCAATACTAATTACACATCATGTCAGTCTATGTATCAGCAGAATAACACGTGAGTGTGTGTGTATTAAATACATTTATGTTCGTGAGTGTATGTCTATAATGTATGTATCAGTTAATGTGTATTTATGTGTGTGTGTGTGTTAGTCTCCAAAAAAAAGTTTACAGCTACAAAGTCAACGACACGCAGCAGCTTGCTGCTGTTTGGAAAAAAGAATGAGAGAGAGAATTTACAATGTAGAAACAAGTGTCGACTTATAAAAATATCTAAATAAAATTAGACGGCATCAAGGGAATAATTTGCAAAACAAGTCTCTCGTGTGTATGTGTGTGGCTGTGAGTGTCAGGATGAGGAAATCAAAAGATTATTTCTGTCTCCCCTCATATTTTCCTGAGAAGATAATCGAGACGGAATATTTGGAATTGTTTATTAAATTCACAATTGACGAGGAAGAAGAATTGTTTAGATATACTAAAAAATGGGGTTTTTATTTTACTTGAGAACAATGGAGGAAGAGTAGCAGTAGCTACTGAACATGTGTAAACTCCCAATTGTACAATGTAGAAGAGAGAGAGAGAGAGAGACAAAGGAGCAGGTTCACAAATGGGTGTTAATATGAGATGTAGATAAGACACGATCTTGTCAACTGTCCACATTTTGTGTACTGTATTCCTTGAGCATGCTGTGTGTGTGTTATTATGATGTGGATGTAGGGTATGGGGAGAGTCGTGTCACTTACCTTCCACGAAGCAAAGTTAAAAGTGTAGAAGAAGAGAAGACCAATTTGGTTTTTGGTTTTTGTGTCTCCTTTTTTTGTTTGTTTTCGCGTCAGCCTGACAATTTGGATGCTGAAAGGACAAGTCAAAAACTAAATTCAAACAAAGACGAAGATAATTTACTGTCATATCTAGTCCATATAGCCATTATACACTCTCTAGTCCATAGTTAGTAGCCTCTGGCTAAATCTTTTCATCCTCTCTCTGTTCACTTTTCACAAAATGTAAATATGAACTTCTTTTCTTCGAGCTCTACACTCTCACAAATTTTGTGGGAAAAATTCCCCTATTTCTCTCACCCAAAATTATTCTTCGTAAATTTTTCATCTTTGCGGAATCCTACTCAACTGTCCTTCTCTAATTTTTTACATAAATTGTACTAAAAGATTGTCATTAAAAATATTGCTCACTTGATGTGATGTGAGAATGAAGAATATTTTCTTTGCTACTGCACAGATATTTGGTATTTTTGCTGTACAACTTCTTAGAGTGTAGCTGGAGGTGTTGGGAGGAGGTGAACGTGACTTTGGACGTGACTGACTGACGTCCAGAAAGGTGTTGATGATATCTAAGTACCAATTCACCGTTCCATTGTCCCTTCCGCATCTGGACTTTGGAACTTTTTGTCCAATTCCCCATTCCCCATTTATTTTTCATCCCACTCGAGAAATATTCCTACAAATTTGTGAAAACAAAGTAAATATTTCATTGTGGTCCATTCTCGATGGTCACCCCCAGGTCAACATTATAACGAATATCATATTTGAACAGTCAATTTGGTTTTTGTTTAATTTCTTCTCCATTTCAGTTCCATGACAAATGCACGGAGGTAATGCCCAGTCAAAATGAACGATAATGACCTTCCCTCCTCTCTCCCTCTCTCCACACACACCACACCACACTTTATGGAATGTGGACCCCTGCAATTGAAGGTAAGAGTGGTGTAATTCAATAATGTTGTTGTGATTGGGAGGAGAAGGAGAAGAATGAGGGGAACGTGACTCTCTAGGACTGAAAGATGATCTATGATGGAGGAGGACTGGGAGACAAAATTGGGAGATTTATATCAATCTTACTAGAGTCATCCATCCATTCATTAACAGCAGAAAGATACACGTCGCCTTTATTAGCCTTTTGTATTAGCATTATTATTATATCACAATCCCTCGTAAGACCATACATGTGTATTTCATCGTCGAGAGTGTGTGTGTGTGGATGTGACATGAAATGTAGCTGCAGGCAGTCAATGTAAAATATAGAGAGAAAGAGAGTTGAAATGAGACAAAATATTTGTGTATCCTTTCTACACACTACGCTCTACACCTTTCAATCTGGCTAATGGGGAAGATGGAAATGACGAGAGGTAGAGGAAGAGGAGGGGGAGGGTGGATGGTGGATTTTTGACGAGACTGTCGTCGCGTGGGAAAAAAGACACGAGGGCATGTGTCTGGATGTGTGTGTGTGTGTGACCAAGCACTCATCAACAGCTTCGTTTTTCTGATTTGATTTCCCTTGCATTCTCCAAATCACTAAACATTTGGATTTTTTCCCTCTTCTTCCACCCCCCGAACACAACCCGGACTCCTTCTCTCCTCTTATACTCACAAAGGCTTAGAGTGTAGGCCTCCCTCATTGTGCAAATAGTACAGCGAATGTGATATTGGCACCCTTCTCATATGTATGTATGATATTTATATATAAGACCCATTCATATAAGAAATATTAGGAGGGAACATTGACACAAGTTTAGCATCGAACGTGATGAGACATTAACACTTTTTTTTATCATCACATCAATTCCATCATATTTTTCCCCAACCGATTCCAACCCGATTTTCCAAAAGAGTTTTCTAAATGATTTAGAAAGTATGTACTTTCGAGAGTATACATTAGTGTTGTGGTCAGCACACACACAACTCTCTCAGAAAGGGACTCCCTTTGGTCAGAGTTGACGTGGACACGACGAGAGAGCATAACCCTTTTGACATGGAGAAGAGAGAAGGGGAAAACAAGTCATTCATCATAATCAATTTGGATGATAACATTTCGAAAAAGATTCTGAAGTTAAGAGAGACAGATGAGGATGGAGGAGGAGGAAGACTCCTCCGTCTTTTACGAGGTTGAGTTGACAGTCTTTCTCTTCTTCCCTGTGATTCTCTGCAAAGAGAAGAAGGATTTAATCCTTTATTTTCCCCACACAACAATGGTTGACTTTGTTTGGACAATGTATTACAATTTTAAATATTGCACATTTGTCTTGTATTTGAATTTTCCTGTACTTTTATTTTAACATGAGGGTTACGTAGAAAAAAGAATTCTCCAAATTCTTTCCACATCTGACTGTCTTGTGACTAGTGACGCTCCAGAAGCGGAGGAGGGTTTGTGAAATTGTATAAAAGTTGGATATATGAGGAAAGAATAGAAATTTGTTTTGTTCTCCGAATATGACGTAGCAGAGGGAAGGGATGTCAAGGGGAGTTGACTGCGAGTGTGAAAAGAATGAGAAAATATGTGGAATTTTTCTACAGTAGAGTACAGCCTTGTTAGAGATGTGTGTGTGTGTGTGTAGAGAGAAGAGAGAGATGTGGAAAATAGTAAGATATTTGGGAAGATCGGATTACACCCAAATTTGGAGCTAAAAGCCACGTTTTATTTTCCCCGCTGGAATTGTCACAATTGATT
Source organism: Pygmarrhopalites habei (assembly GCA_009870185.1). Taxonomy (NCBI): domain Eukaryota; kingdom Metazoa; phylum Arthropoda; class Collembola; order Symphypleona; family Arrhopalitidae; genus Pygmarrhopalites; species Pygmarrhopalites habei. Next base: position 74,684 of record WJFB01000037.1, read on the forward strand.
GTAGTGGGTTAAGTGAACATGAAACCTTCGAACTTCCAAAAATTCTAAACACACCGAAAAGTCCCACATGGAAAACACGCACACACACGCATCCCTCACTGCACAAGATGCTCACCACCTATGCCAAAAAGAGAGAGATCCTCTCCCTCTGTTTCAAAAACAAAAGCTAGGGAAAAGCGAAAAAAGTCTAAAATCATCATAATATTTTCTACTCTCTCTCTTTTTGGCTTGACGCTCAACATCCACCCACAAATATTAGGTTAAACCCTTTGGAAATTCCCTGTGTGTTCATACTCTACAAAATGGATATTGTATCCTCATTTTTTTGGGTCTTGTGCGGATTGTAAACAACATGGAATATTGTATAAACTTTTTTGAGAAGAAAACACACGGCTGCCAAAAGTTTTCCACAGACGGAGAAATCTACAAAATTTTGGAAAGTCTCTTTCTCGCTTTTCTACGCAGTGTCATCCTATTGACAACACACACTCTCTCTCGGTTGTTGTTGTGAAGGTAGCATGTGCGGAGAGTCAGTACATATTTTATTTTGGAAAAATACAACTGACAGCTGTGTGCCTTAAAATTGTTTGTCTAGAAGAATCCCGTACTCTCATCCTACAACATTATATCTGTGTGTGTGTGTGTTTTGTCCGACCATAAATAATATAAATAACGACTCGTAAAAATTCAAATTCACCATCACAGTCACAGTACAAAAATCCATTTACATTTTTCCGCGATAAATTTTTCTCAGATGTATCGTCCTCGGCAATTGAATCATGAATTATGATGTCTGTACAATGTACACACACGCACGCTTACATCTTACACAGTACACACACACACATAAAATCCAAGGTAGTAAAACTTAATTGATTTTGTCCAATAAAAATGTATACTAAATACTTTTGGATTCTCCTACAAAACTCAAATCTCCTTGAAGTTTTATCCCAAAAAAATGACACATACACGCACCTACAGACACATGTATGTTGTAGATGTGTGTGTACTACACGGTTTGTGCCCTGTACTCCTGACTAGTCTTTACAAGATGGAGAATATCCAGAAAAAAATAGAATTTAAGTAGCTTCATAAAGTAAAATGTTAACTATATATTTTATAAACTTGTTAGCCCTCACTAAAAGTGGAGTAAATTGGGGGCGGAGACTCTACACCACTTTTGAGTTCCATTCTATTGTCCACAAAAACTTCTCTCTCTCTCTCTCTCTCTGACAAAAGTCATTGCGGGTTCTCTTTTTTTGTGTTGGGTAATTACATGGTCAACTTCAATTTGAACTTGGTGTGTGTGTTGCTCTTGATTTTGAGGAGGAAAAAAGAAAAAGAATTTTTCAATGACAATAACGCTCGCCTCTACACACACACACAACATACAGGGGAAGAGACAAGTCAGTCAAAAAAGCAGAGCAGAATCTACAACTGAGATCGAAGTTCACACACAGCAAAGAGAGAGAGAGAGAGGAAGGAAAAGAGACGGAAGGTTAGGTTTTTGGAAAGAGCCTTAAATGCCGACATCATCGAGCGTGAGTAAAGGGAACAAGTTTTGACAGCTATTTTGGGGCAGGTCAAGAGCGTATCAATTGAGAGAGTGTGTGTGTGTGTGCGTACACCCTCATTCACAATGTAATGTCAAAGTGCCAAGGCGTGAACAAAGTGCGCTCGTCCTCATCCCATTCTCTCTCTCTCAACTTATTACATGTAATGTTCTTCCAGAAATGTCTACAATAAAAGGTTATACCAAAAAGGAAGAGAAGAGTCTGGAGAAGAAGACACACACACACTCACTCTCTCTCTCTCGAAGAGACCGTGCGATTGAGACAAAGTGTGTATACTGTATAACACTCTGTAATAAGTGTACAGAGAAGAGAGAGAGGACATGCATTCACAAATACATTTTTGAAAAATCCCTTACCCTTTATATAAGTTGTATGCATGTGTGTGTGTGTGGAAGTCACACTATTTTCGATGTTAAGTGCTCCCGCCTTTCTCTCTCTAGGCAAATAGAGCAAGTACTTGGAGAGGAGAGTAGTGTAATATATTATACAATTGATATATATTGTCGAATCAAAATTTTTGTCCAAGATTTCCACATTTCCCTTGGGAAAAGTGTGTGTGTGTAGGGGATATGTAGGAGAGAAAGAGAGAGAGAGAGAGTGCAATTATTAAAACGACTGTGGATATAATGTCAGCTCAAGCTTTCATGTTCACAATGGCTGAAAGAATAATAGGACATTCTTTATGATTTTAGTCTTGCCTCTGCCACTCTCTGTGGAGATATAAGGATTGTGGTGGAAATGGAGAGAGAGAAATACGTATAATATAGAAAAGAATGAGTGATGAATGACTCGGCGAAATTGAGAATAAAAGCTCTAAGAATCTGATTCAACTCATTGCATTTGAACAGTCAAGCCTGTCGACTCTTGTGGATTGTCGTAAATTTCCCAAAAGCCTCTGCCCAACTCACAATGAGTACGACGACTGGGATCCAGGCAACACACACACACACTTTTTGCAGTCACGTTTTAGCCAAGTTAAAGTACCTGCAACAGAGGAAGAGGCAGACCTGTCATATCATCCAATGATGATGAAATCAATATATTAAAGTAAAAAAATCCAATTGTTTTCTCTACATGCTATTTACTCTGTACATGTTAGCTGTTACATCATGAACGTCAGAGAGAGAGAGGAAGAGAAGATATTGTTGGTTGAACTTGTCAAGTTTAATCTTTACATCATTCTGAGTCACACTTTCCGCGGAGGAGGGCGGACTTTTCCTCCTCCCGAGAGCAGTACCTCACTCACTACAGAACTACAGATATAAATCGTTGAAGGATATTGACAGGTTGCGAAAATTGTTTGTCATTTAACTTGTACTTTTTCTGTTTCACCAGTCAGAATAGATTGGGAGGTGAACCGTCATTGAGGAATGAGAGGAAGAGGAGAATTCCAACAACCTTGACCTTTCTCCTTATCAGTCAATTCTTACGAATCAATTCTAGTTGGGTCGGTTAGTCAGTTCTCAGTCAAAATTTATCTCTCTTTCATTTTATCAACCATTTTGAACTTTTTTTGTATTCACAAGAAATGTTTTTCATCTCTGATTTTGTCCTATTCAAATCCAAAGTTGACACGATACACATGGTGTACAAAATGACTGAACGATTCCCTTAAATTTAAAATATTTTTAATTATGAAATCAAAATTCAGAATAATATTCTGACTGTAGAGTTGGGAGTCCATGAGGCTGTCATGTGTTTTGAAAAGCATAAGTTACTTTGGCCTTACTCTGGCAAGACTGGGGCTACATTTTGGATTGCATAAAATTGTGTGTGTGTGATATGATCAAAAGTTGAGGAGAGGCAGGTAGAAACTAAAAAGAAAAAAGGACTTTTACCTTGTGTGCGTGGATAGTGGATAGGGAGAGAAGACTTGTTGGGCTTGATATATGTTCATTGCCTTGGGTACATTTTGTATAAAGTCTATGGAAAAAGGAGGCGGGAGCCAGACTCAAATCTAATCAAATCTGGGATCGCCTTTCATCTCTTTTGTACTGTAACGCAGTAAGTAGTAGTAATGCACAACATTTCCTTCATGTTCCTTCCTCCTCATCAAAGTGGAGCATTACACACACACACACACACACTCTCTCCTTCCCTTTATATCTGGTACAAAGGAAGAGAGGGTATAACTTTATTTGGAGGACGATAAACTTATTTTTCTTCCTGTTCCTTCCTTTATATTCCTGGACATTACAAGATGTACACAGTTGTGAGCTGACATATTGACATAGTCAACTACATTAGAATAAAGACTTTCCTTATATTCCATTCCTCCTCCTCCTCCTCCTCTCTGTCTCTGTTCTCTCCACATTTTGTGTCATGTGTCAGCACAACGTGGAGACGTTGACTGTACGGAGCCTATCATACAAAATTCATGGGTCTATAATATATTCCTGACGGAGGGAGGAATAGATCATTTTACCTTACATCCTACGATAATACCTCATCTACAAAGCAATGTGATACACTATTGTACATACACATTTAATCTCCACGTCCTTCCCCCTCAAAGTAAAACGGACATTTTCAAACTATTATTTCGATATACAGCAGTCCATATTTCAAATGACAGGAAGACACCTTCAATGTCTGTCTTCTCTTGTTCTTGTGGTTAAAGCAGAAACAAAATCCAGGATTTCTCATCAAATATCCAGCGAGCCTTTTGTAAAACCAGTCTACATTTAAATTTTTAACCTGAAACTTCAATTCTCCTTCCCCGTTCCCTCTTGTCCTATTGATTTTTACCCGGCATTGAAACAAAATTCACGGTTTGAATTCCTAGTTTAAAAAGCAAATCAAATTTTAAAAAAAGAAATGACCTTTTACAAAAATTCCGTGTCTATTTCTCTCTCAGAGGACAACGAACAACGTTTGTAAAAACGTAGTACGTTAAGAAAGACATTTTTGGGGTGTTTTAACTGAACAAGAAAATGATGATCCTGTTAAAGACTTTCCGAATCCTATTATAGAAGTGTTTGAAGGTAAAATGAAAGTTCTCCGCATGTCATCACAACACGCCATGAAATGTAGTCCGTACAAAATTACACACTTCATCCTCCTAGCCATACTATTAAGCTGACAGTTGTTCTCTCTCTCTCTATTTATATTTTCAACAAAAAATGTAAAGAGAATTTTAATACCGTGACCAGACAAGGATGACATGACACAAGCACTCCCTCCCCCCGCATTATGATGATTTCTGAGCAAATTTTGTACATGATTTTCTGTCTTGTGTGTGTGTGCATGTTTGTTCATGTACTTTTGTACATATCACATCTGAAATTTATACCGTCCACACACACACACCCGCTCACTCACTCACCACACACAAGAATAAATGAAAGCTAGCGGAAGAGAGAAAGACAAAGTTACTAGAGTTACTTCCTAATGGATTTCATGAAATGGGAAAAGTTGACCAAAAATAATAATGGTCACTGACGTCCCAACTTTTAATGGATAATGAATCCACAAGGATAATTCCCCCTCTCTCTCTCTCTCTTCGTCCGCATACACACATCACTCCCTCCAGCACAATACCATGCCTACAAAACACACACACACACAGTAAATTTCTAGACACAATGTAATGGACTCATCACGTCACCATCGTCAACTATAACCACATTACATGACATTACATTTTTCTGCCTTTGAGAGAGTGACAGGCTGAGAATTACACTAGAAAGAGAGGGAAAAAGTCCACCCACTGCTCATTATACAGACACAGCTACAAAATATAGATGTACCCACGCACACACACACACACCAAAGAACGGAGGAGGAGGAGAGGACCTAAGTCAAACGAAGGAAGAGATTTTTTAGACCATCCCTGGCACTCTGCCCACCAACCATCATCATCATGTGTCTGTGTGTTCTTAACCATGTAATTTGACAACTTCATGGCTCAATCATGACACACTTGCTAATGCTAGCATTCTCATTTTCCACGTCCAACTTCCTCCAGGACTTTCCCCGCCACACAACCCCTTCTCATATTTTCAAAAATTTGTACTATGTAATTCCTCCCAACGTATTTTTTGAATAACCAAAAATTATGGTGACGCATTTGATCAACTAGAATTTATTATAGAGTCCTCTCAATTTTGCATTACACACACACACATACACACACGAGGAGTGAATTAGGAAAGAGAGATGTAAAACTGAGGTAGGACTATTGTGAACTTTGGTTAGGATAAAAGTTAATTAGAATGTAGGGAGGAGGAGGAGGGGAATGGGGAGGGAATGGCTGCAAGGGAAAATCCATTAATGTCGGACATGACTAATTATTAGGTTTGGCCATCACCATCCCTACTTAGATTGGGCAGTTCATGTCTATCATTCCCTTCACTTTGAAAAAGTTTTACCTTACACACGGCAGAGTCTACAGTCTACACCAGTGTGTAGTGTAGTAGAGGGACAAATTGCTCGGCACTTGGGATACACACACAAACCACACGGACTGAGTAACATGTTCATCTGATATTTGCATGTGCTTTTAAAAAACAAAATCCAACCCCCTCACTCCCTTTTACAGAGAGGAGAGAAGGAGAGAGAGAAGGGACTATTAACAGTCTGAGTGAGTTTAGCCACGTCAAAGAGAGTTGAATTCATGTTTTTTCTCTTTAAAGTCCCTATTGTAGTGTACAGTGTACACAATTTTTGTGTGTAATGGACTAGCCTTGTACCACAAGAGGCGTTCGAGAATTGTATAAGAGTTTTTATCCCATTTTTTTATGTCTACATTCCTCCGTTCTGGTTGATTTAATCTGTTGCATAATAATTGTCATAATAGAGACGTACACACACACAGGTAGACAGATTGGGAGGGGAAAAAATTCCGAAGGAAAATTGTCGACACATGACTACAAATTTTGTGTGTGTACGTGAGTCATGCAAATATCGCTTTATCTTCCCTGACTTTCATTTTGGCAAATTTGTGCGTGAGGTTTTGAGTCATTTTGGATGTGAAAAAAACAGGATTCATTGCAAGACAAAAATTTTAGAGACAATTTTTGGTTCACGAAAATTTAAAGAAAATATGAAATCCCAATTTTTGAAAAAACTACATTTTTTAAAAAGAAAACCAATTTTTCTTTCGAAACTTCCATAATTTTGTAAAGCCCTTTGTAACGCACACAAAATGTTATGAAGATGGAACTGACAGAATCGAGTGTTGTTGTTATTCTTGATTTTAAAGAGGGTGTACGTGAGATTTACAAGTTTTTGAAAGTGAGACGAAGTTCAAAATACAAAATACATGTTAATTGAAGGGCTATAAAAGGAAGGTTGTTGGTTGTTAATAGTGCCCCTAACATTGCTAACGGCGTGTGTGTGTCTTCTCCTGATCATGATCCTCATATTATTTTCCTAAACTTGTGAAAGAGTTAAAGACTATAAAATCCTCATTCTCTCCTCTGGCTTGGCTACCGTCTTCTATCTTCTACACACACGCACATACTACACACGTGTACATAGATCACACACACACAGCGCATTGTGGGTATGTTGAGGATGATCCTTAAAAATCCTACTGGAAGTTTGTCTCTGAAAAGGTCATCTCCATGACTCAAGTGTTTTGGTGGCGATGGAGGGAGGGGGAAAGATGAGGAGCCGCCATTCGTGACTTGACATAAATTACTTTTCCCACCTCCTTTTTACATTTTAAATTCAGTGTTGGTTGCTCCCAGGCAGGACTTTATCCACCACCAACTTCTCTCCATATAAAATCCACCTATATTCTCTCCGAATGTCTCATCCACCATACCCACACACACAAGTATTACAGCTGGCTTATACAAGAGACAGAAAATTAAGACGGCTGTCGGTATACTCTGTGTGTGTGTGTGTATTTGTTAAAGGATTTACACAGCGTGCATTTAATATGTTTTTGTATTGTGGAGAGAGAGAGAGTGAGGGTGTGTGTATGTGTATCCAGGCCCTTCATCTCTCCATGTAAAAGTATTTTAGGGAGTATATAAAAGCCGACAGAAAAAGAACATCTGCTCTCGTTCCATCTCAATCAGATTTTTCCGCATATTTATTGTGTCTTTCAATACTCCTTCCAAATCTATTTTAAAATAAACTATCCAATACATTTTTTGACGAGTTTCTCAATTTTTCGTTTAAAAATCCGAATAAATGAACGGAATGTTTTAAAATTCCATCCAGACATTCAGAAATTCTTCTACTTATCTTATTGGGAGGTGGAGAGTTCAATAAATGTAAGATAGTTGTCGATGACAGGTAATTGAGTCTTCGATGTAGATTTTGAGAGATTGAAGAGAAGGGCCGTCAGACACCGTAAGAAAAGTCATGATGGGAGAAATTGTGATAATTTCCCTCCAGTTGACACAGCCTAGCAGTATAATGATTTAAAACCTTGTTATTGTGCACTCTGCTTATGCTTGCCTGTGTGTTTGTGTTGGAGTGAGAGACACTCATAAATATCTAATTACCCTCTGGTTGGTCCTACTGATGGTCTGGCTATTATTTTATTTTGACATTATGGCTTTGGTTCCATGTTGTCCACCTTCACCTCCTCCTCACCCGACCCTCGGCCCAGTCAACTTTGGGAAAAGTTCATAAAACCATAAAAATGGACCAGAGACACAGCACAAGAGAGAGAGAGTGAGTGAATCCGAGTGTGGTCTCCTCTCCATCCTCTCCAAAATCCATATAGACTGGACACTCTGTCTTCCCAATGGTTTATTGCTGGACCTCAAAATTTTGAACACACACACTCACAAGTGCTGTGTCTTGTCCTGTCTTTTTTCCCCCTTCCCAAGATCTCCATGTCAGGAGCCAAGAAACATGGAAGGGATTCTGACCCTCAGAAAGTTTTGAAATGATCTTGCAACACTCCCACACACACACACACGTGAGAGAAAGGAAGAGTGCCCACAGAAGCTGTAATTAAATCTATGTAGAGTAAATATGTTGATTATTCTCCCTCCCTCGGTGTTCTTTTAATTAAATAAAGTCCCTCCGGTTGTACAGAGGTTTCTCTAATAAAATTTAAATTAGGAGTAGCTAAGCTCCTCTAAAAGCCAGGAAGTTGAGAATTCCTTTATTCTACACAGTGGAGGAGGAGGGAAGAGACAGGTATGAGATATATTGTAGAAGGTTTTTGTTTTTGTGTGTGTGGCATTTATCATATGGTGATGATGTAGACGGGGTAGTCATACCTGCCACTTTTTATTATCCCAAAGTAAACACTGTGGAATCCCAACGGTAAACACAGTCACTTTTATTGCTCTGACTACCTTTCCAGTATCAAATCCATGCTTTCCATGTTCCTCTCTCTCTCTCTCTCTTGTAAAAACCTTCCATGTTCCACACACACACTCTATTTACTTAATATGTGGAGGATGACAAGGATGTGCGAACATGTGTGTTTATATGTGTTGCAATGCAACTTTTCCACACGGAGGGGGAGTGCACTTTAATCCTGTTTAAATGTTAAAGTTGTGAAACAACATGTAAAGCACAATTTTGATTCTCTCTCTTTCTCCCACGCTTCATCTAGAGGAGAGAGGAGCCATGGCAATCTTGTTTCGAAATTATGTTTTCCTCTCTCAGGATTTGTGTCCCTGGTCACAGTAGACTGATGACACTCGATCTGACTCGATCGTATCCACAGCCAAGGATAATTTAATGTAGATAATTATGAAACATGGAGAAAAGTTGCTCACAATAATATTTTCCCTGGGAAAGGGATGACTAGGCTGTGTGTGTGTGTGTGAGTGGTTGTCAACATGGTGTTCCACTGTGGACTCGTCTGTGGTCAATTCATGTCCTCAATCAACCTGTACAATAGGAGAGATCCGCACTGCCACGCGACCCAATGAACTCCAGTCACGTGCCCCAGTCCCGGGTAATTATTATCTTTTGCTCCTTCTATTCACAACAGTACACACACTCACTCTCACGTACCACACACACACACAGTTTTGATGACCCTCTGCTATTGATGTCCCATCCGAATTTTCAGGAAGTGAGCAAACGAACGGATGCTTTCTATACATCTATATATTTTCCCTCCCTTCACTTCCCTCCCAACGTTACATTGTGTACTGTGAGAGTGTGTGTGTTCGTGTGTGGATGAGACGGACCCTTAACGTCCCTCATTCCAGGGTACTCCACATGGAAACAAATGTAGTCGTTCGTACACATGGGAAATTGTAATAGAGGACAGAGTACACAACTACACAGGAGTGGAGGGGTTGTGTGTGTGTGTGTGGGTACGTTTCGTTGAAAGTGAAATCAAAATTCATTTTCATTCTTGTGACTGTCATTGGCGGCATGCTCATTGCTTCCGGACCAACGTCAATTCTTAATTTATTATCTCCCGTGTCGAATTATCATCAGTTAGATAGAATGATAGTGCAATTTTTTTATGATTCTTCCCTCCCTCTCCCTTTCTCTCTGTACAGTACTGTATGAATGTTGGAGAGACTCAATCCAAATACACGACCCTGTACTCACCAAACATATGCTCAAAATTAGTTGTGGGTCATTATATCTGTGTGAAATAATAAAGAGAGGGAGAGAGGAGGCCGGATTTCATTTCAATTTCTCATTCATTTGAATTTGTTCAGAGAGGAGAGGAGAGAAGAGATAGAGCAACCTGTTACAACCAACGGAAACATTTTCCAATAAATTTAACTTATGAATTTTTACCAAGGACTTACACCCATTCCTATTCTTCTTTTTTTATTCTGCACCATCCCATTGTCCAAGTAAACCTACAGTCAATCCAACTCAAAACAAACAACTTCCCCGTCACAAATTTTCTGTCTAAATGAACAGCAACAAGCGTGCACACACAAAAGTTTTTGGTTTTTCAAACTCCGGACTACTTTTCTACTGTAATGATTTATGCATCATGGCCCTACACATTCATTGACTCTTGTTGTCCTGAGAGGAGCTAGCGTGAGTTTTGCTCTGTGTTGCAGACTTGAGAAAATTAATTGGTCCCTTCAAATCCGAAACTTGAGACATCAAAACTTTTCCCCCTCAAATAATCTCCAAAATGTGAGACGCCTTGTGAGATCAATATATATACTTTTTCAAGATTTTTATCATGTCACCAACTTTGTAACATGGAGAACTGGGGGAAAAGTCTGTCCATGTCCTTACACACACACACACACAACACACACTGACTCCAGTGTGTTGTATACCGGAAACGGTAGTCGTAAAACAATTTTCAAAAAATCGACACTCTTTGGTGACATCAAGTCGGATCTTTCCTTTTTTACATTTTTGAATTTGGGAATATTTTCCCTTTTTTGTCTTTCGAAAATTGTACACAGTGCAGTGCCCCTCTATGTAAGGTTACACACGTTCTCTCCCACACACACACACATAGGGATGGTGTTGGTGTGTGGTGACTCGGATAGATATGGAGTATTTGGTCGATGAGACGGTAACAGGATAGAATGTACAGGCAGTGTGTGTGTGGCTGAGAGGGAGAGTGACTGGTAATCGTCAAGGAGTAGTTGGACACTCTATTTGACGTTTGGCCGGTGCCATTGAGACCAGCACAAGTTTTTGGAACAAGATTCTGCCGCCGCTGCTGTTTTCCCCAAAGATTTTTGTATTGTCTATCAACCCTTGTGTGTGTGTGTGTGACTGTCTGTTTGACTTGGACTTGACCCTCGTGCTCTTTTTTTACTATCAACATTCAACCCAGATTCTTTTTTTCCTTCTCCCTCCCTTCCTCTCTCTCTCTCTCTCTCTCTCACCCCACTTTCCTTTCTTTACTAGCAACAATTTTTGTGTACATAAACAGTGTACATGTACACTGCCAGGCACACACAGTCTCTCTCTCCATGAAATGGTCTAGTCACCAGAGACTGTGACCACGAAGACGTCAACGATGTGTTTCCGCAATTTCCGCAAGTCAATCAATGCCCTCACAATAGGACACCCCACCAATCCAGAACGTACATACAAGTGTATGTTCTCTCTCTTTTCAAACCCACACACACACACATTTTATAATGCACTTAAAAGGGACTCCGCGTCTCCAATCCACCGGTAAATATATAATATATGAGAGTCTCCATTCCACTATACCAAATTCCTTGGATTCCTCCAGTGAAAGTTGAAACAGTGGAGACGAAGAAGAGGATTGGGCTTTTGTAATTTCTTAAATGAGTTACTCAAAACAAGTCAGCAAACTGCCCTCCATTGTTGTGTGTTATAATATAAATACATTTAATATGTTTTAATATACGTACTGTACACTAAATATCAAGATTTATTTGCTCTCGCACTTAATTTACGACCCCTTCACAAATCTTTCTTGTCTTTATCTCTCTCTCTCTCTCTCTCTTCTCTCTTGTTGTTGTCCCCTTGTATGCAACATTGTCCAGTCACACAATGAAGACAAAACAATGGCCAGTAGATTTGAGTCGGGTATGTCAATCCCAAATTTGTGAGAATCACTATTTCTCTCACCCTCTCCTCCTCCTCCTCCTCCTCCTCCTCCTCCTCCTTGGAACAACAAAAATTCCTCTGATCTGGAAGTCCCCATTTTATCTTATCAGGGGAATTTCAAAAAGGAAGAATACGTCGTTGACAATCAGCCCTCCTTTAACAACAACTTCTTGACAATTAGAACAAGTTTTAGTTTTGCAGACGTCAGCTCTGACGAATTGATACGTTTCACATTGTTTTATAAGCATTTTTCCAAATCATTGTGTATTAGGAAGGCAGAAAGGTTCCACCACTTTGACAATCAATTTGTCCATCCAGAAGGCGACTTTTTAATTATTTTGGTAAATTACGGGATGAAGACTTTGTATCGACCCAAGACCCGAAATGTACATATTTCTTGCTAAGTTCTGTTGGCCTTATTTCGAGGAGAGAAACTGTTTACATGGAAAATAGACTGAAACAGTCAATTATGTTCCACACTGATTTATAACATAAATAGAGATAACGACCTGGCCCTATTGAATGTCCTCACATTTTTCTAGCTGGGAGGCTCGTGCTTCATATCCCCAGTAAGTATCCATCTCTCTCTCCAGTCTCTCCAGTGGATGCAATCCACTATCGTCAGCTTCAGGTAGGTAAATTTATCCATAGAAATAAAGACACAGTAAAAATATAACCCATTTTCCCATCCCGCTCAGCTAATTGTAGGTAAGAAAATTAAGGTAGCTTCACTCTTTCCCTCCTTTACTCCCATCTACATTTACAAATGATTCGACGGATTGAATGTCTGTAGCCTCTAGTCATTCCCAAATACTTCTCTCCCTTTCTCTAGTTTTCACTTGCTATACTCATCCAGAGAGGAAAAAATTCCGTTCCAAAAATCACAAAAAAATTCTCGCCCTCCTCTTCACATTTTAGTCTTAATTTTTGTCCCTACATTTTTTGAGTGTAAAGTACCCATCCACTTTACATACAATTTTAGCGAGACAACGGTAAATGAGATGCAAGGATTGTGAGTGTGGCCTGATCCATTCTACCCCCGCTCAAAATTAATTTATATTTTGAGCCAATATCAATAATTTTCCCTATTTAATGGACCGACCATATTAAAGATAGAAATCCTTTTAATTAAATGAGACAGCGGAGAGAGAGAGAGAGAGTAGGAAGGTAAATTAGAGTAGAAAAATAAATATACGATTTTCCCCTCTTTTGTCCGTCCATTTTCCTAATCCCTACTCAACACCCCACAATTTCCCTGTACAAGACTTTATAAATTGACAAAGTAAATACATTAAAGATATATGTTGTATACTTAGTCAAGAGAGGGGAAAGATCTGGTCAAGATAAAGATTGATTCGGTCTCTTTAGATCTGTCCTTTGATAATCAAAAACTCTCTCTCTCTCTCTCCATACACACACACACACATTGTACACGTTGTATTCTAAACTCCTGCATGGGCTCTCTCGGTAAATATAAAATTATAATGTAAAAATCTGGGTGTATCAATTGAACAAAAAATTAGGGAAAGGTTTCTCCACTCCACACACACACACACACACTCTCTCTCTCTCTGTTCGTACACAGTACACAGCCTGTCCATTTGTATTAATGTAGGATGAAAATGCAAAAGTTGAATTAAAAATTCAAAAATTCAAGTGCGACCCAGACACTCAGAGTCCTTCTGGTGTCTGAGTAGGTCGGTGCCTTGTATGGGGGAAAATAGAAAAATATGCAATAATCATGTAGCAATTCAATAATGCACATGTACATACAGCAGAAGCAACCCCCACTCTCACTCTCTCCCTCTCCGGTATTTAGCGCCGCCGAAAAATCGGTCAGCAGATTTGGCTCTGAGACTTTGACTACCCCACCAGCCATGGACCACCATATAAGGCGGAAAAGCTTTTAAGATCTTTCACAACACGCACTTTGTAAAGTAAAGAGTACTAGAGAGGGAGAATCATCAGCTCTCTGTCTCTGTCTCTACATGTGTGTGTGTGTATTATAAGGGAGCCGGTGTGTAAGTAGTGGAGCGGGAGGAGCCCTTCATAATATTCCCTCTCGGTCTTTTACTTGTCGTCATATTCTATCAGCCGTGTAATGGGTAAAAGATTCCTTAAGTAGTTAAAATGTTCTCTCTCTATTCCCTTCTGACTCTTCCCACAGTTCACCTCTACACCTTTTAAAGCTGCTCTCTCCTCTTTAACATGTTGTAGGGTCCCCCTCTCCTCCTCCTCCTCACACACGCATCCAACGTACATATTGCTATTTGCTCCTTGACTCACTTTGAAGTGTACAGATGAAGAGTAGATGTAGAGAGAACATTTTCTCTGTCGACACGTTTACTCATTCAACCCGAAAGGAAATGAATATTTTTCAGCATCTCTAATAAATACGTTACGTGTTTGCGCCACCTCATCCACTCTCTCTCACACACACACACACTCCAGCGTTTTTACTACTATTATGTACCACTCTCTCCTCTCACCCTCGTGTGTGTACATACGAAAGGTATTTTGTATCGTGTATTTTTTATTTGGTACGTATAGAAAATTGTACAGAGCAACTGTGGTTACGGTTTTCGCTATGCATTAGCACATGTAAGAGCTTTTGCTAAGACTCTCTCTTTATCAGAGTCTAAAGGAACTAAGCATTACAGCTATGCGTATTGCGTACCGGTGTGTGTGGGTGTGGGTCCAAATTCATATACAAATAGCTACAAATGGCAGATATGTCTTCATCTCTCCTGTACAGAGTAGACCGGGGGAGGAGGAGTCTATGGTAAAGAATACATGGGTATTTTTACTACAGGAGAATTGGTGAGGGTTTGTGTTTTGTGTAGACGTCGGGGAGTGTGAAGATCTATGTGTTTGTATGTTTTTTAAAGTGTAAGCATTTGTGCTCCTCCTTCCCTCCAGCTCTCCCATGTATTTCCCTCTTTTTTTGGTTTCGCTTGAGATTTTTTTCCTCCCGTCTCTCTCTCTCTCTCTCCACTGTGTATACACACACACACAATTCTATAGTTGTGTTGTACTCAAGTATGTTCAATGTTTTGATCCCTTGAATGAAACTTTCCATTTAAGAGAAAAATCCATTTAAGATCTAAAATCATGTTGCCATTAACACGGGAGCGGCCGCCGGAATCAACCGTTGCTTATTACTCTCAAGCCAGTGGAGAAGAGAGAGAGAGAGAGAGAGAGTCTACCCTCCTCACAACACAAGCCTATATATGTATGTAATATGCACAAATTCACACTCGTATCCCTTTTAGTATTTCATAATCCTCCTCCTTATCATATACTCTCAGAAAAAAATTGAGATGATATGGTACAAATTTTTCCCCTCATTTTGTGTGTGTGGAGGGAGAGGGACTGAGAGAGCCGCGTTTTCACAAAAAATTATTCATTTCATAAGACCTATGCATTATGAGGAGGAGGGGGTGTGAGGATCTTTGTGGTACACACGCTTTCATATTTATTTTTTCCCCGTCAAGCCCAACACTCTCCTCTTCTTCCTCAGGACTTGAGGAGGAGGAAGAAAAGGAGAAGCTGGTTCTTTTGAGTAGTCGAATGGAATGGAAAGATGGGGGCTGGAGATGCTTTTAATGGATCTTTTTTAAAAGTGCTAAAAATCGAACATGTCTATTATACATATTTTTTAGTCTGGTCCTTTCTTGATAATATTTAGACTTGTATTTGTCTACTCTCTCTCTCTCTCTCTTCACACACACACACACATCGCTCCCTCTGATTTTCAAGTGTATCTGTTATTTTGAATGAGAAATCGAGCTTTAATATTACATATCTTTTTTATCATTACAAATCTGTTGAGACACACACACTGGGAATGAGGGTACACTCAAAGGATAGTTTACTTGTTTGTCAAAACATGGGTAGTCACACATTCAGATGATAGTGAAATACAAAAGACACATTTAGGAAGGATGTGGGCCACTCTAAATGTTTTTATGAGAGGAGAAAGAATTGGTTAAATATTTTTTGGAAATTGTGAAGAAGGGATATTTCGATATTTGTGACCATACGAAATGGAAATAAACGAAGGGGAGAAATTTAGTATTCTTGAGACCGTCCCCTTAATTACATGCAAAATTGGAACTCGGGACGAGGGATCTTGAGGAAAATTGTTTACTTATTTGACTTGGCCAAGTTTCATTGTGAATTGAACACGCAATGCTAAACTTTTAATGAATGGGGGGTACTACTTTCTATCGTGTGTGCCTTCTGTGTGTGTAGAAGAGAGAGAGAGAGAGGGATGGGAGTAGAAGAAGAGAGTTGCTGTAATAAATTAGTAAATTGAACTAATGGTAAATATTGTCTTTAGTCTTGATCTACACTTGACTCAAGGAATGAACCGTTTAATGCTCAGATAATAACATGAATATGTATTACATGAGTGAGTGCGTGTAGTTGGGGAAATGTATAAAATTTTGCATGTAATTTCTCCTCCTCTTCTCTATCTCTTTCTCTGTATTGTAGAAGGACTCGACTGCTTGACACACACAAATGAAAAGACTTATCATTCAGAATGGAAAAACCAAGGTGAAAAATATACATTACACTAAATGTATGCAAAACTATTATAAATTACTGTCTTGTATATCTTCAGTAAAATATAAGTATGTACATGAAGAAAGTTGAGTCTATCACATAAATGCAGTCACAGTCACACAAAAGGTTGACGTCGATAATGATAAATAGATAATTAAGAGGGAAAAAGTAATCCACAATTTAATTAATGAAGTCACCGACAAAAAGGAGTTTTGAACATGAACATTCAATGTCCAGATATGAATTCAACTGGACGAGAACATGACATGAGAACTTTTCCTGTCGCCAGTCCCCTTCTCTCCCTCCCACTCTCCTCCTCTCATCACAAATGGATGTGAATATGCAACATAGAATTTAACCAACATTACCCACATTCATCCTCATTTAAATATTTATTTTTTTCAGCCCTCACCAACTCTTCTAATTGTGCGTACTACTTTGACAATCTATACAGCAAATGTACACCCCCAGAAGAGAATTGGGAACCAGAAACGTAAATTATGTATTCACAAAAATAATACTCCGAATTGACTCCTCTTTAATTCTAATTAAATGTAGTGCCATTACAAAATGTCATCTGTACAGTCCCGTCGAGTCAATGGCATGTTTTTTTCACTACAAATTCCTAATAAATTGTATTAAGAACTTTTGTGCAGTATTCCTCATCATGCATAAACCATCAATTTGTAAAAATTATATTGTAAAAGTTTAATTTGTTTCGAGTTATTTGAGGAAACGGGAACAAAGTTGGCTAATTGAATGCTTTGCACACACAACTCGGAATTGTGAATCACAATTAATGTGCATACCCACACAATTGCAAATTTGGGATGATGCATAATGTGACGTAAAAAATTTGGATCTGTTGTCTTTTCCCCTCCTGCTCCACACACACACTTTGTTTGGATTTAATTATACATATAAATTCTTTGTTACACAATTTATTGAGATGTGTGTGTTGAATAGGATATAATCTAGTTTTGTCGGCACACACACAGTGGATTGGTGACAAGAGCAAGGGGATTTCAAGTGGGCGGCTGCTGTGACTGAGAGAGACGGCGTTTGTGTTTATTCTATATTTATTTTGATATGATCAGTCCTTGCATCATGTCGACAAAGGCTTATGTCCTCCATTCCCCATACTTATGTACACACATACATACCAATTTGTACACATGTGCATACACCAAATTATATGAGGAGAACAGACTTACCATAAACAATTACTTCACTTGTAATCAGAGTTGACATTAGCGGAGGAACATAGAGTAGGAGCAGCTGTAACATCCAATATGTATAAAATTATTTTTGAAAAAAAATATACAGGTTGTCAGACACATTCAGATGAGTCTGTATTTTAGTTTTTTACTCAAACAAAAAAATTACAGTTTGCAAAAGTATTAATAGTCAATAAATAGTGGCGGTGGGTAGGTTCTTTGAAATTTATTCAACAAATTAAGTATGAATATTTTCCCTACTCTCTCTCTCTCTCGACATCTTCAAGTTGACGAGATGAGATTAGTCCTTTATTTTTGTCGGCAAATATGTAAATAAATATGTACAACTCGGGAGAAAAAAAATCAAAGTCATCAGCGGCAAATCGCTGTTTTCGTCAAAGCAAAGAGAGTACTTGGAAATTACAACCAACAAAACCACATTTCACTGTTGTCCAAACACACATGATCACACAGTTCTTGTCACTTTACTCTCGTCACTCTCTTTTTACCAGTTCAGAGGATTTCGCGGAGTTCATTAAAAACTGCATTAACAAATGGCAAGGGTCATTCAAGTACGTAATGACAAGAATTGGGAGAGAAGACAACTTGCAAAATGTGCAATTTCAACTGGAGAGTTAAGAAGCTAGTGGAAGAAAAAAAATGTGGATGACTTTGAATTTTTCCATTACGCTCTCTTTTTTTGGCATTTGTCTGCATTTGAATGAATAGAGGAGAAGCAACAAGGGGGAGATATTGAATAGAGTTTATCGATTTGTTTGCCCACTTTTTTTTCCCTCTTTCTCTCCGAAAAGATAGTCAAAACAGAAAATGTGTACATGAGATGATGATGCTAAGGAGGGTTTAGCCTGTTGTATTGTACAAGGAGCTGGATAAAGCAGCTGGATATAATAAAATCCGCTCACGAAAAGTGTTACACACACACTCCCTCCTCCTCCCTCTAATATACTGGAAACTACTTGATGTCATCACC
This sequence comes from Pygmarrhopalites habei, assembly GCA_009870185.1. NCBI lineage: Eukaryota > Metazoa > Arthropoda > Collembola > Symphypleona > Arrhopalitidae > Pygmarrhopalites > Pygmarrhopalites habei. The sequence goes on from WJFB01000037.1 coordinate 93,484, forward strand.
AAATGTGTGTACTTGAAAAATATTAAATTGTCCCATTGTTTCTTTCCTCAAGACATTTTCATGTGTAAACAGCCAGGGATGGCAAACATTACCACCACACACACACACACTCACAATGTCCCCTTCATCCATTCTATCCCTCTCTCCAGAAATGTCCTTTGTGTAACTCCAGATAATTCATGTGTTCATTGCAAATAAACTCTGCAAAAAAAAATTAAAATGATTTCACGAGAGAGAGAAACGGAGAAATAGTACAAAATTATGAACAAAAATAAATACGACAATTCAAAGAAAAAGGACTATACACACCCTTCTTATTGTACACACACACATTACAAAAGAAGCCTACAGTTTAGTAGACAGTCTAAAAGTTGTCCAGCATCTTTTTTGGCCTGATGAATAGAGATAGACTCTCCACACATGTATGCGTGTGTGTGCTGTTACACACACAACACATGAGGACGAATAGAAATGAAAAAAGGAAAGGTAAAATAGAATGATAAAATACTATTGCCCTCTCCTATTGTTCTCTCTCTCTCACGTTTTAAATGGGACAGGGAGATGATAGTCCGTACCTTGTCGGTAGTGTATAATTTGAACTTTTTTTCTCTCCTCTCTCTCTGTAGCTGCTAAGTGCAACAATTTTCTCGTCCTCCCCTCTCTCAAAGAAGCAGGCACATATCAACCATAGTACATGTGTGTGTAGGGAATCATTTTACATATGTCGACGCATTTGAGTCCAAGAAGATTGTTCTACACACACACACCCTCTCCTCACAGAATGAGGTAGAACAAGACAAAGGTGAAGCGTATCAAGTAGAGAAGGGGAGGAGAAGATGATGATTGAGCATATGTGGTTTTATATGCCTGACGGCGAAATGTAGAAATTTTTTTATATTCAATTGTTTTACCTGTCCCATTGCTATTGCATAGCCCTTGCTTCTTTACCTTCCCCACATCTTTGGTCCATATTGAAAAAAAGAGAGACAGAGAGAGAGAGAAGTGAGTGTTGGCCATGTGGCTTTGAGAATGTTGGCTGGAGTAGTGAACGTGTGTAGTGTGTGTGTTTGGGGAAGGGAGTTGTTTGGCTGTGTGGATTTGGGGAGTGAGAAGTGACTGGGTCGGAGTGTTGGCTGGATGTGAGCTGAGAACTCGGCCTGAGCCTTCCTCTTTATATAAATTGGTGCTCTCGGTGAGGAAACCACAAAGGAGGAGGAGTTTGGTCCAAATTCGACGCTCCATTCGAGATCCTCCTGCCGATTAGACGTGACTCGACCTCGTCCATAAACCTGCCATGCGTTTCTTCCCCAGTCATCCTCAGCGAAAGAGAGAGAAACGAACGGAGGGTTGCTATGGTCTCCATGTCGTCCCCATACCTAATACACATAGCCCCACACACACTCACACACACACAGCTGTAGTACCTCTCTCCTTCTCTCTCTCTCACACACACACACTAGTCTCTCTCCCTCCCTCTCTTCGCCTTATACACAGTGTGGTGTATAATATTGGTGGAGCTTAAAACGTGCTGTTGGTCCTATAACTCGTGTTAGTTTGTATTAAATGCCGAACTTGATTCTCCTTCCATAAAACAGACCCACACACACTCACTCACAACACAGGGTGAGACACACACATGGTGAAAAAACAGAGAGTGAGGATATACTAATATTATATAGTCGGACGAGGGAAAAAAAGAGAGCCCAACACAAAAGTAATTCGTGAAGGACTGACTCGAACTGGCACGACACGATACATATTTAGTCTGTCAGTCTAAACTTCGTCCTCAACTGGTTAACAACATTTACAGCCGTCCCCAACAAACAAACACACACACAGTTTTTTGGCCACGAGTAATCAGCTAGAAAAAAAATTAATAAAATAATCACCCCCAAGGAAAAGAAAACCTATTTATAACAATTAATATTCAGTTTCGTCGAATGGGAAAGAGACTTGATTTGTCCAGGCCCCTCACAAGATAAGGTGTTCAACAACAACAACAAGACAAGAGGAACGTGACATTTACACTCACGTGTTCTTTAACTGTGCAATTTTTGCACACACACACAAACCTCTCAGTTACGGTATGAGTGTCTGAGGTTGGCTGGAGAGTGACTCATTTTGAATTCAATTAATACTAATTGTCGGCGGGAGGAATTCAGTACACACGGAGTTTGAGTGTTTGTTTGACCAAGTAGAAATTTGGAATAAAAGTTGTTCTCTGAATCCACTTCTGACAAAGTGATGATCCGAAAGTTGTCTACATTTTTGATTGTACAGTGATATTTACCAAATTTAACTATTCTTCTCCTCGTGTGATTTTCATTTTCAAAATAAACACACAATATTTCGACTGTTCTTTCAAAAAGTTTGTCTCCTCCCTACGCCTATAGTTGTCTAAACTGGAGTTGAATAAGAGAGAGAGATTCTTCTACTTGTGACATAAGAAACTGACAATTGCCAATAATGTTGTGCTGATTTTTCAGGTGGTATTGAAGATTTTGTGTTCATTGTTATATGTGAGTGTGAGTGTGTGTGTTAGCGATTGGTTTGACAGTGGACTGCCATTTTTATGAACCAAAAAGTGTTTTCTTTTTTTTTGGCATGAGCTGAGACAATAAAACTGAGGATTTTATAGTACCGGTCAGAGACCAAGACCAAGACAAGTTGGAGAGAGAGAAACAATTATCATCTCCAACTTTTTCAAGTTCCTTCTTTTTGTGATTGATTGTTGGGAAATTTTTTAAAGCTCTTTGTAGCTTTTGTCGTCAAATTGGCTCTCAATAAAGTATCCAAACTGTTGTTCGAAGCCTTTGTCAACATTTCTCCTTCAAAGGCAGACGAAATGACGGATCAGCAGCCGCAAAGTAAAAAAATTTCTTATTATTTGTTTATTTATTTATATGAAAGATAATAATTATGGCTCTTATAACGTCCATACAAATTCCACTTTTGAATTCGTTGTATCCTTTCTTAAAATTTTCAAACCTTATTAGTCTTTTCGACATAATTTAATTCCGTGTGTCAAAATCTTTACGATTTTTGTGAATCTACAAAATAGTCGAGGAAGAACAAATATATCCTTTAAAAGTGCTGAAGTGACGCAGTTCCATTTAATTCAAAAATGGGAATCTCCCATCAAAAGAGGTTTTTCACTAATCTTCAAATTGTTGTCGGTACAAATACACTGAATATTCCCATCCATCTTTTCGTACAACTTTATGAACTCCATAATTAGCAAATTAAGAGCTGCCAAATATTTGGTACTTGCTCATCATTATCATCTTATCACAATGTGTTTAATTAGTATTAATTTATGATCCAACTATCATTATTCTCTCCCCCGTACCTACCACACTCATCCTTTCCTGTAGGTACAGAGCAGACTCAGTTGCAAAATATTATGATCATCATCCTCACTTTTTGTGTAAAAAGTATAACAATAATATTCCCTTTTATGCAATAATACACAAAATTAACATTTAGCATCCTTTTATTTCCCTCCGTCCCTCTTTGTCTCTCCTTAACATCATAATACATATTTCATAGTTTCCACACACACACATTTTAACAATGTGTGATACACACACTGTTGTTAAAGTGGTGTTTGTGTGTGTGTACTATGTAGAGTAGTAAAAAAGAGTTTTTTTTGTGAATTTCGTTAGCTGTGAATGAATGGGAAATTCCGGTAGGAGATTCAATTAGATAATTCTAGCTCCACAGATTCCATTTAGATTAGGATCCCATATTATGAAAGGCATTAAACACAAAAATGTTTCAATGAAATAAATTTTCAGTGTTTATTTTTAATAACTCCGTCTCTCCTTTATAATTTGGCCATACAACTTTGAAATTGGAATAAAAGGGTGTCACTAATAAGGGAAATAATTCACAATGGAGTGTGAGGTGTTGTCGTTCATTTGGAAAATTAATTATTTTATTACTTCATGTAAAAAATTCAACCGGTGAATTGTTCACGTTAGACAAACCGAGGGAGTTTTCGGTTCTTGGGTTGACGGACTTCTAACATGTCCACACAGAAAAGACTTGTTGTTATTTTGGTCTTTGACACTCCATTAAGGAATCTAATCCTTGATCAAACTGTAAAAATTTAAAATCTCCCAAAAGAACAGGAACTTCATTTTTCCCAGTACAAATATCCGTTATTCAGATTAAGTAGTTTTTTCAACCCGGGTACTTACCCGATATAAAATTGTACAGATCGATAGGGTGTAATGACAGCCCTCAAAAAATGCGTCTCCTCTGTAAATGCAGTGGCTATTTTTAAAAAAAGGAATTTTTTTATCAAGTCACTTTTACTTAATGAAGATTGAGAGAGAGAGAGAGAAGTTGCCTAAATATTGATATAAACTTTAATGAATGAGAGTAATAAAAAAGTGGATTATACAACCCCTCACTCACACTACACTATCCTGTACAATGTGTAGGTATTCCATTTTTTATTTATATTTATTTATACAATTCCTCCCCCCGTCTTCTCCTTGATCATACACTATAGTGAGATGTTGTGGGAGAGGAAGGTAGTAAATACTCTAGTTGCATTATTATGCCATTAGCATTAAATTTTATCAGGGGACTCAACGCCAGGCCAGATTATTAAGTGCAAGATGCAATAAAACGGTCCTACACACACATACACATCCATACACTTTTCCCTTCCTCTCTCTCTCTCCCTCTCATCCATATATGCATTATTAAGGACCCTGGCCACGGAATTACTTTGGGAGATGAAGTTGTACAATTATTTTACTACAATTGTATGCATCTGCTCAACTTGAAGGAGTAGGAAGGTCAGTGATGATTAATCAGATTTTTGTGGACTCTACAACTTATCCCCACATCCTCCCCTTGTTTTCTCACTCAAGTCCAACAACTAATGAGGCTACATTAACTCACAGGAACAATTGTAAACCCACAACTCACACACTTACTTCTCATTCACCGATGGTAAAAATGGGCGACATTAAATGTCTCAACATGAGCACACATACGTATTAGTTGTAATCAAATTTTTTGGGAAACAATAAAAGAAGTCAGGGTGAGGAAGAGAGGGAGAGGAGGCCAAAAAAGAGGAGGAGGAGAAAAAAAAGCAAAAGTCTACATGCCAATGTGGAGGAGTCTTTGTCCAGACAGAGACTTTGTTTGGTGTGGCTCGCTCATAAATTCCGTAAAATATTTATAATGACAAGACAAGCAATAAAATCAAATGTTTTCCAAGCAGAGAGAGGGAGAGATTGACATTGGCTCCTCTACAACCGTCATACCCTTCAATATTTCAGTGTTTTCAAAACTTGTGAAATGTATATACACAACTACAGGAGTCCTGTACTTGCGAGGAGGACTTGTGAGTGTCGTTCTGTATTCCATCTCTTTACTCTTTACTTGACTCTCTCTCTCTCTCTGTCTTTCTGTTGTGTGTGTATAATATTTGTAGAGACACACACTAGGAGCCATGAGCTAAAGGAGGAAGACTGTCGTAGTCAAGTTTGTAGCTGAACAGGAGAGAAAGAAAGATTGAGATACTTTTGAGTTTTACTTTTTGACAATTTTTGAAGGGGACATGAGACATTTCTCCTCTTCTCCATACCATATGGAGTCACTTGACTGAGCTTCTTCAAGGATATTGAGGACAGTTAAATTTACAAAAGTACATTACAACCCCCGTACTTCGATGTGTGTGTGTGTATTTTGCTGGTAACCGAAATAAGACCAGTTACAAGAAAATATGATAATGATGAGAGCTCTCTGTTATGATTTACCTTTTACACCCCAGAAGTTGGGGTTGAGGTGATGATTATGAGGATGATAAAACCAAAACGTGTATGTACTACATACACTCAGGTATACGAATATTTTGGATTGTATGTAGGTTGAGTGGATGGACACGGTACTCCAAATTTTGAGAAAAAAAGTTAATCTATATAAGTTATGATGGGAGAGGATCAGATATTATAAATGAGGATGAGTATATTATTATGATGAAAGGTGTGCATGAACAATTAGGCAAGAATGGACAATTAGTAGGTCTGGAGATTTCATAGTTTATAGGGTCCAGTGTGTGTGTGTACGTGTGTACATGTACACAAGTTGAGTATAACGTTTCCTTGTTTCTCCGGGATGGAGAGAAGGAGCCGCTTGAGAAAATAGTACGTTTGTGTGCGTGTGTATGTGTGTGTGTGAGGAAACACATTTATAGGTATACAAGTAGCGTCAAATGAAGGTCTGTCTGCCAGTCATTAAGGGCTATTACATGGGGCTTTCCCTTTGCCCAGGCTGTGTTTGATGAGAGGTCAGATAAGACTGGTCTTCGGCGACGACGACTGGCGAGAGAGCCTTTTCCCATTGTTCTTGGGGTTCATATCATACGAACTCTTGGAGCTCCCAGAGTAGTCACACTCTCCTGCCTCACGGCTACCTTACTTCCCTTTATAAGTACATTAGGTATGTACTACACCACAGTTCACAACAACAATCGTACAGACGACAAAGTCTCACCTAGTCCTCCACAAACTCCACCACATTTCTATCCTCATTCTCTCTTGTAATGAGTCTTCTTCTTCTCTCAATGTGGGGATGGATGGACACCCTCAATGAGTTCAAGTCAACTACTGAAAACTGACAGCCACACATCCCAAAGCCTTTGGGTCTTTGGTCATGTCGTTGTCGTCGTCGTGGACTTTTTGGTAGACGACGAAAAAGATCACATCATCCTCATCCAGATGAATCTCTTTATTAGAAGTACCGGCTTTAATAATACAAATACTTTCGATATTCCTTGTATTCTTATAAGTATAGAAAGGGATTGTCTCAACTTTTGTCATAATAAGGTGCGATAATAATAACAATCATTGTTTTAATCCCTAGTGTAGTAATGACAGTATAGGAAAATGTACAGAAATTTTCAACAGTGGACAAGAAGGGTTTTGAGATTTAAGTCTTCTTGTCCTCGTCTTCTTTAAGTTGGAAATCAACTGCTCATTCTATTGTGTCCTAGCCAGTGTATCAAATATTGTCGATATATTACAATATATTTTTATAGCTAGTTGATGTGTAAGTTTTCTCATTGTTATTGTATGGACTGCAGGGGGTTTTCAAATTGACGTGTTGCTGTTTGTTGTGTGGATTTTGTTTTTTGGGGGGGAACCGGGTATCACATGATTTCTAAAATATTGCTCAACTTTGGATATATTCATGTATTTCCCAATCCCAACACACACGTTCAAACACACAATCTCTTAGAGAGTGTGTGTGTAATATATTTGGGTGAATATGTACGATGGACACTTGTCCTCCACGTACATTTTTAGGCGCCAATGAAATGTCGTATAGCCAGACCAGTCTCACACGTCTAGTCCAATATATCTTCCCTCTCTCTCCTCTTTTTAGTACTGGTTTTCTGCAATCAAATAAAAATCCTGTGTATCTTGTGCTGTGTTGTGAACAGAGAGAGAAAAGGTGCAGCACACACAGACGAGAAGGAGAGAGAGAGAGAGTAGCAATTTCCTGTGTTGGACACAAGATTCGTGATTTGTCTTATCGTCTTATCCTGAATTCTGTCTTGTTTCGAGATCCTCCAGTATAAACTATGAGATTCTTTTTCTCCTCCTCATCAACCAAGGATTAATGAACATAAATTTGTGGTAGAGCTTCATTCAGTCATGCCCCAGACTTATTATATATTCACATTTTTTATGTAAAATTTTCAAATTTTACATTAGCGAGTCGCAAAAACATTTCCTTGGGAGTTTGAGCTCCGTCCTCATTTTCTTACGTATGACTGTTGGAGAACATTTTGAATTCATTTTAATTATCTTCAGAAAATGAATGTAAATTGTGTGTGAGGGGTAGAATTAGCAGAATTAAAAATACTTGAAGAAAAAATACTTTTTGAATCAATATTTCGATTATTCACAGATCAATGCTCACTCACTTCACTGCTGACTACTTTTTTGTGTACAGTTCGTCCATGTAGGATGAAGGGGGCTGATGACACAATGGAATGGAGGGAGGGAGCGTTAAGCGTTAAAAATGTAGTGTGTACGAGTGTGAAGTGATTCCATTCTGAAGGTTGTTAATGCGTCCCTATTATCCCCGTAGAATGAGGCAGAGAAGCGTAAACTCTCTCTCTCTCCGAGAAAAAAAACTACTCAACTTCTGAAATCCCAGTTTCGATTTTTCCCCTTCCCCCCTCCCCATTATATTGACATTCATATAGGCTATAATCGGTATTAATAGAACATGTAGTTTTGTGTTGTAGTCTGAGAAAAAGCTGTACTGTAATAATAATAAGGGAGTAAATGGGAGGAGGATTTTATAGAAAAAACTTGAGAATTCCCAATGAACGTTTTCCATCGTACTTACGATTACCGTTAATGGTTCTCTATTTTTTTCACTACTTCTCCTCAAGGTACACCCTATATAGCTAGTATTGGAGTCGTTTCAATCCCTCCTCCTTCGATAGAGGAGAACATTAAAGGAGGAGTAAGGGGGAACAGATTGGAATAGCTAGCAAAGCACACACACAAACATACACAATATATAAAGTACAGAGAGTGAGGGAACAGGAGCATTAAAAAGGAGGAGGAGGAGGAAAGAATGGGAAGTCCAATTTGAACATTAAGACAAGCTTTCCATCCTTGTTAAATTATGTATAGGTTGATGGGGATTTTAAGGAAGGAGAGCATTGATCCTCAAAAAAGAGAGAGAGAGGAAGAAAAGAGGTGTAGATGTCGAAACACCGAGAGTTGATCGTTTATGTTGGACTGACGGCGTGCTAAAAGTTTGTTAATTGCCCATTTTGTACACATGATGATTGCCGATTGGCAACTCCCTTTTTTTATTTTCTCTCCCTCTCTTTCCCTCTCTCTCTCTCCCTCTCTCTCTCTCCCTCTCCAAGCATTATTGCTTCGTCAAGTACAGATTAGAGTACTGCTCCAACGCCCATTATCAAAAGGATAGAAAGGCACACGTTCTCCCTATCATCATCAGATTAAAGTAACAGCGGAAAAAATGAGAGTAACAATTAACTATTGATAGTGAACAGTGTTAGAGAGAGAGAGTCGTGTGTGTGTTAGAATTTTCCTTCAAAAAATATCTCCTGCGAATCTCTCTCCCTCTCTCGTATTTGCAAAGGAGAAAGACAACGAAATTGAAAATCCGCATCAATATCATTCTGTATGATTAATTCTCGATTTAATTGCACTTGTCCATTTTTCTGAGGGGGACAAAATCACTCAAAAAAATGACCCGGTTACCTTATTAAATACTTCTAATTCCACTTTGTCACAAAAGCATCATTCTTCCTCTCTTGCCTGTACACTGAAGACTGAAGAGGGGGATTGGATACTCAGCTGATTGTTCTTGATATAGTGAATTAAAAAGAGGAGGAGGGACCAATTTTGTCATCAACACGAGATCCTTTGTCACGACACTTCTCCTTTTGTACACAGACACACAGTAGAAGAGGGAAAGAGAAAAAACGGGCGGACATGTTCTTCATCTTGACATCGTCATCGTCTTTCCCTCAATGTATCCCAAAGTAGAACAAGGAGGTTTTTCCCAATGATCAAGTCATAGGGCTAAGTGGTGGTGGTGGTGCTGCTGGTGGACGGTGTAGACTGATTTCCCTGCTGATTATATTGAAAATATTCATTCTCTCACCCCTTTTGTGTCCTCCATCAGTCCTCATCATCATGAAATGAAAATGAATGAATGAATATCCGACTTACTTCCGCTCCACAGCCTAACGGCACCATCCATCCACACACACACACATTTGTGAAGCTTCGATCAAATCTTCCCTCTATATGTACAAGTCATGATGCGTGTGTGTTGCGTAGGTAGGAGGGTGCTTTTAGTGTAGGTAAGTTTTCATGCTATACGCTCTGGGCAACAATACAATGAATAAACTCGGGCAATACTCTCTCCCCCCTCGATATTGTTTAGCTTTTTACATAGACGAGGGAGACTGGCAAGTGAAAACGGGTTGCTCTCTCTCTCTCTCTCTCGTCCCTCCCGGTGCGGTTGACTATTCCAGCTAAATCATACGTAAATACACTAATCACAAATACAGAGAGGAAGAGAGACACACGCATCTGCACACTCTGACTATCATACACCATCATCCACAAGACAAGCAGACTTGTGTGTGTGGAAAAAGTCCATGGATGAAAAGTCATAAAAATACATTGTGAAAAATTGTCCGTTCAATTCAATCAATTAAATGTAATTTGTAGGTCATGTTTTAAGGTCAAAATCAGAGTGAGAGAGTGTGTGTACAGGGTGTGTAGTTGGAAAGGCGGAGGGATTGATTCGGGTTTTATCAGTCGACCGTACCACCTTGTTCACAACTAATCGTGAGTTGGGTAACACATATGGCATGGGTTAAAAAAAGGCAAAAAAATGTACACCCTACCCAGTGTGTGTGTAATGTCCATGTCCCTCCCCAATCGTAATATATTAGACGTATAAATATGGGATGGGATGGTGAGTGAGTGTGTGTGTGTGTGGAGATGGGATACCAAATTAATTTGATACCTCTGTATTTGTTCTGCTCAAGCAGGCGTAGCTGGTAAGGTAATCAGGCAGAAGATTTTTAGTGATGAAAATGATTTATCCGAATTTATTGAACGTATCGACGACAACAATCAGGGAATCAAAATCATCATAAACGATTTATTGACTGTATTATTGGTGAGGAGAGGGAAGGGAGGAAGGGGAGATTTGTGGAGTTTTTTGACACTCGTAGTCGTGTGTGTGTGTTTTGCTTTTGAATTTAGTTGTAGAATTTGTATGGATAATAAACCGAAATTTTTTTTTGGAAATCTCTTTTTTAAAATGAGATTTTTCACCATTGAATTGAATCATGATTATTGTGTAAAATAAATGGTTTGTGTGGTTTTTCCTAAGGATAGTGTAATTTAAACCTTTAGAAATTTCGTTTCATTTCTCTACAGAAAAGCGGCGGCTGAGTCTGTGTTTCGGCTGTGGATCTCGTATTCACGATCAGTACATACTAAGGGTAAGGATCACACAATTATTTGATGTTACATGATGAATAACTGATAATTAATTAATTGATATCTGCATTCCTTATTCTAGGTTCATCCGAAAAATCGTTGTGATCGTAAGTAAAATATTTTACTAAATTTATTACATAACGAACAGAGTCAATTGCATGTAAATTATGTATTTACTTTATTTTATTTATTTCCAGCGGAGGATCTTTTAGAATGGCACGCCGCCTGCCTTAAATGTGTTGAATGTCATCAATTCCTCGACGAGAGTTGCACCTGTTTCGTAAGGGATGGAAAAACATATTGCAAACGAGATTACGTGAGGTGAGAAATTTGACATTCCTCATATTTTAAATTTGTAGTTTTGGGTGTGTGAATACTTAATTTTATTGTGAGTCCACATGAAAATCCGTAATCACAGTCACACAACAAAAAAGCTACGACTATTAAGTATTACTGTGTATAAAAGTACTCCATGATTTGTGGTCATATTTTAAGAGTGTGTGTGTGTGTTCTTTATTTTTTGCAGACTATTTGGTACAAAATGTGAAAAATGTGGGCTGTGCTTTAGCAAGAATGATTTTGTGATGCGGGCTCGGAGTAAGATATACCACATGGATTGTTTCCGGTGTGTTGCGTGTTGCCGTCAGTTAGTACCGGGCGACGAGTTTGCTCTGAGGGAAGATGGTCTATTTTGTAAGGACGACCATGAAGTCCTCGAGAAAGGAAGTAATATCAAGTGAGAAAACCTTCTATTTCCTATCTCTTACATATTGTATAGTAAATTTTTTGAAAATCCTCTCTTCCCTTTTTTTAATTTTACAAAATTCGTACGTATTATTTTCACCCAGATTATACACCATCATTTCATTCTGTACCATTCTCTTTTATTCAAACACGCATAAATCCCTTTCTCTCTCATATGGAAATGTGATTGATCAATGATCATTAAACTGATTATTTTTGTTGTATTGCAGTACTCCACCCGCCGTCACTCCTATTCATCACGAGGCTTCCAATTCCGGTCAGTCATTTTATTCTCTACCTTATTTTTTCCATTCCTATTCTCTCTCTCACTCTCACTCTCTCATACCTATTTCTACTGACGTAAAGGCTGTACACATATATCTCTAACTGTATATCTATAGACCAATATCTTTTTTTCTCCAATACAATTATGACATAACAACTCTCTCTCTCACACACACCCGTCCTTTCTGGCTCAACTTGACAATTGTAAGGAACTCTTTTTCAAACAATTCCCTTTCTCCTTTCGTCAACAGTCTTAGAACAAGAACAAGTCGGTCAATATTATCATTAGGCCGTCTTCTTGGCTTCCATTTTCCTTGTACATCATGGCTCTCTCTCTCTACCCTTCTTCTGTACGTGTTCTACTACGACTCATTTTATTTATTGCTTACCTAACAGAACTTTTAGTTTTTTATTTCGCTCACTCTACCAACACTACTTTTAGCTCCTTATGTCTCTCCACACAACACACAGACACACACAGGGAAAATGAAGAGCTTTACCTGAGCCATTAGTCTTGCACATGGTGTGTGTGTGTATGTGTGGAGGAGCTATATATTATGAAAGTAGGACTGTAAGTCATGTTTCTTGTAATATTGTCTCAACCACACAAAAGCTTGGACACACGTAGTGAGTGTACAACCCACAGTTAGATGGATTGAAGAAATAATGAAATATTGAAGATTTTTTCTCAGTCCTTCTCCCTGTATCTTACTCTCCCACTGAGTTCTGTGCCACACAGAAGGAAGTACTATAAAAAAATTTTCATTAGAAATGTTAGGAAACAAGGCACAGAATAAATGGACCTTCCCGTCCTCTCTCTCTTTCTCTCGTCGTGTGTGTGTGTTTTGGAGAGAGTAACCAGTAAAATAATAAAATATAAAGGAAGGGAACACAATGCTTTTTGTCCATGTGCTGATTCAAGACTGGAGAGAGAAGTTCTTTGTGCCCATGGACTGTGTTGTGTGTGGGGTGGGCTTGATAATCGAAGGAATGGCTGTTCATAATTAATGTATGACAGTTGGTGTTTTGTGTGTTTTGTGGAGAGAGAGAGAATGGATTGAGAGGGAGGGGGAGAGATTTGGTCAAGAAAAGACTGAAAATAATCCACCTTTTGGTGTAGACGACACTCGCTTGATGAATAAATCACTCGTTGACATTAAAATGAACTGACGATAGACGACGGAAGTATGACTCTCCATGCTGACATTTTCTATACAATATTTAGTGTCCTGATAGAGAAATAGGAAACCAATAAACGGATATCCAATTCTGACACAACTATTTTGTATTTGGCTGTGTGTGTCTTTGTGTGGAAAAAATTCAAAGACATTTTGTACACTCTGAATCTGCTCGGAAGGAAAGGGAGAGTAAAAAAAGTCAGATGTGGAAAATCAATTTGCAAGTGTAGACAACAACAACAACAGGCACGACGACGACGAGGACGGAGGAAAGAATGTAATAAAATGTACTGAAAAAAACACAAAAGGAACGGAACGCACACTAATCGTAAACAAGGTGGCCAGACTGAGATAATCTACATGTCAGCCGACTTTTTGTACATAATCAAATTAACATTTATAGTTTGGAGAAACACACACACTCACTCTCACTCGCCCAAGAACAGTAGAAAAAATTATCAAAGTGGAGAATTGCATGGTGCATCTTAATCTTATGCACAAAAATTGCATTAAATTATATCTGTACGTGGTAGTGTCGTACCATTTGGGAATATACTGTACGGAGGGCTATACTTACGATTCCTGTAAAATGACACAAACGAGATCAAGACTCCCTCACACACACATTAGCATATTCCCTGTGAAATATTTTTTCAAGACAAATATCACGAAATATGGAAAGTATGTCTGGGCAAAAAAAATATTGTTGACTCTTTGTGATTCCACTGTTGGCAATTCAGAATTTGTGATGGGATACGGAGGCTAGGAAAAAAGAGGGAATAAAAAACAGAGGAGAGGAAGGGAGAGGAGATTAGATTAGACTTTCTTTTGGAAAAGCCCAGAGTACACAGAGGGAATGTGTAGAATAGAAGTCTCGGCATTGCATTACTCTCTCTCTCTCACACACACACACCCTCTCTCTTTATGTATGTGGAAGAAAGGGTTTTGAAAGCATGAAATTTTCACGCTTATTTACCATACTAAGCTATATTGAGCTCATGTTTTTTTGCCATGTTCTTCAGAAAATCTTGGGGTTGTTCCGTAGAAGACTGCATTCCGCAGACTGCACACACACAATTCTCCATTCTGTTTGTGTAATCTACAGTCATACTCTCTACGTATTCTGTACATATATTTTTGTGTGTATGGATGTTGGAGAGAGGGAGAAAAAAAGTGGGCGCCAAAAAAGATAGTCTTAACTTGCATTAATAATAATAATATCATTTGTTTGACTCCTTGAGCAACACACACACATGTGTGTGTGTGTGCGTATATGTATGAGTGTATACAGTGGTAGGGTATAAGTTCACCTCCACCTCAGGCACACACACAATGGTTTTTACGTATCTAAATCGGCACATCGCATGCGGGATTCTTGGAGATAGAAAAATCAATGAGTAGGAGAACTCGCCTTGCCTTCCTCTCCTCCAATGAGTTCCCTCAGCATTACGTCCTTCCTCATTGGCTCCCAGTTCCCAGTGCAGCCCCGCCGTTTCTTGTCTTTTACTCCCGGTTTTACTTCTCCTTCCCCAGAATACTTCCTTCTCAACTCGATACAATCCCCACACACACAGACACACACATCCACACAAATACATGTACTCACTTTCTACAACATGCAATAGTGTCTGATGACAAAATCCGGGTAACTTCTTCTTCCTGGCTGGGAGGAAGAAAGTCTAAAATTTCCTTCAACAAATGCCCGGACTTCCAGGCAAATGGTCGAGAAGAAATCTCCCCACAGAAATGCACACACACACACACACACACACACAATGAGAGATAGGTATATAACAATTAAAAACTTAAGTACTGAAAGTCAAATATTCAGTGCATCAAGATGTGATGTGTGTGTCTGCGTGAGAGAGAGAAACTTGCGCTTTTGCAAGTTTGCATCTGTCAAAGTTTTCCCTCCTGCATCACGGGATTTCATACGAAACACACACACATATGCAGAGTTGATTTCCTCGTGGATAATATTATTTGTTAGAATGTTCGTACATATGCGTGTGTGTGAAGAGAATATATTGTAGAATAGAGAGAAAAGAGAGAGAGAGAGACGTAAAAAGTTGCGTTGACTTTTGGAGAATCCTGCATTGTCTGCACATTTCGTATTTTGGGAAAAACTTTCTCTCTTTTGTTTCTCCAGAGGATCGAGTACGCATGAATACAATATTCGGATAGTTTGTGTGTGTGTGGAGTGTTCGGATTATTTTTAAAAATGTCACATTCTCATTTTAATACAAGGTAATTTTAGAAACCGAGCTAATATCTGTAATTTCCATGGCTGAACACCTTTTTTTATAATAATTTGATTCACATTATGTACTCCATTTATCCATTTATCATCAAAACGCCAGTTTGATTCGATTAAAAACACCAATTAAACCTGGCCAAAACTTTTTTATGGACCTCCCTTTCTCCCACCCTTTCATTTTAATTGACTCATGGGTGGTTGTAATTGGATTTTTACGGTAGACACAGGGAGAGGGTGGATTGTTAAAACAAAGAGAGAGTACGTACCTGCAGTAGACACACACCCCCTCACTCCCAACCTGACATTTTGTGTGGTTATCGGGATGGAATATGCAAACATTGATAATCAGACATGGCGAAGAGAGGGACGGTGCATACACGTATAGTAAATTGGAGGAGGGGAGGAGGAGGATGAGATGAAGGGAAGGAGAAAGAAAAAAGCTTGGGTTGTATGTGCGCACGTCTATGTAAATTCAAAAATTGGGCTATGCCTCGGCTTTGAGCTCCCTTTATGTAAATCTATTACTTTTTTGTCCACATTTATTCAGATCCTCCTCCTGAGTGTACACAGAGTGAGTCGTCTCTAGGAAAATTCTGATTCCCCAAACTCCAAACTCCAACCACAAAGGGCCAGTCAACTATATTATTTTCTTTTCTCTCTCTCTCTCTCTCTCTCTCTCTCTCTCTTTCAATCCATGACTCTCTGCCGCTTGTCTCTCCCTGTGTGTCTCTCCTCCTCATCCTCATCCTCTCTCTTTGAAATCACAAAAAAAGTAAATCATTTTGCATGATACACACAAAACACACACACATCATGTTTATGTATAAATGGAAGAACACACGCACATAAATCGACTCTCTTTTCACAACTTGATTAGCTTTCCCCTCTTCTCTCTCTCTCTCTCTCGTTCTTGTTTGTAAATTCCAGAGTGCAAACTTGTCCAGAGATTAAATTTTATTGAGCAGTCATGGATAAAAGTAGATTAAATTTGTTGCATACTGCAGTATGCACTCAAAAACAAAGTAGTTGGCCTTTGATAGAATGGCTAGAGAAGGAGGAGGGGGGTTTTATTTGAGTCTCAAAGACGTATTTACGTGCTTCAAGAGATTATTTCAATGTTTTTCTGTCATTCATACACTCCGCACACACACACACACAAGTGAACACAGGGAATGAATTATCCAGGCTGAGTGTACTAATATGATAATTTGATAAGGGATTTAAAACCAGACTAACTTTTTCCCAACGATTATACAATATTCGTGTATTTGTGTTGAGAGAGAGAGAGGACTAGCAAAGATCAACCTTTTAATTTACATAAGGTTTTACTAGGAAATGACTACATACAAAGTAATACGTAAGTGCTGAGGATCGAATGTAGTATTTCCTGGTAGAGAAACAGAAGGAGGAGATTGTCAATTACGAAACGAAGAATGGCTATTGTATTATACACTCCAGCCATAGTTGTATAATTTATTTTTGCAAAAAATGAGCCAATAATAATTACTCCATTTTAAACTAGACCACTCACTCACACTAAAACCCCTCACTCTTCTAAATTTGTCCTTTATCATCCATTTTTATCAAACTTTTTCAGTTTTTTTATCTGGATCCAAATTTTTTAAAAGGTTTTTCCTGTTTCAAAAAATAGTACCGTGAGATTTTCAATTATGACCAACACACACCCACACACCTACTACTACACGCAGATATTCTTATCTTGACCTCCCGTGTAGAAAAATCCTCAGGTCATTTTAATAACTTTGATTGCTATCAGGGAGACACAAAAGTAGTTATCCCCTGTTAAATTCAATTCTACTGCTACATACTCACATATTTACAGAGTTTAGTTCTCTACCTCACTTTCCTCCATTTTTTGTGTCAGCCCATTAATTTCAAAAGAAAAAGTTTGTCAATTTTCCACACAGAATGTACAAGTAGTGACATGTTGAAACATGATGACATGACATGAATTCAATTTGAAAATGTAGAATACTACCTTGACTTTTTATTTACATCACATCTCACATTAGTAAATCGTCTCCTATGTGTGTGTGTGTGTGTGCTCTCTCCTTTTGTGTGTGTGTTATTGTTGCGTTGGGCAATTTTATTTATTTTATCATGTCCATACACTCTAGAGTTTGAAGTGCGTCAAATCCGATTCGGTTCTTTCAAAACGAATTGAGGATCCTCTCTCTCTCCCTCTCTCTCTCACACACACACTGTCTGTGCCCTTGTGTGTGTACTTGTCAAGTGGACTGTTCAAGATAGAGGCAAAAAGCAGAGGACAAAGTTAAGCAAATTCATATTCACATGTGTGTGTCCTCCTCCTCTCGACTTGTGGGATACTAGTGTGTAGGTAAATGTGTTTAGGATATACACACTATATACGTGTGTGTGTACGGGAAGAAACAAGTGGAATCATAGGGATGTGGATGTAGACTTGTAGGGTTGTGTAATGTGGACAAGAATGTTTGCACTGGACTCCATATTGAATCCATTGAGAAGTTTAGGGAGGGCTAAAAAAACGTGGAGAAGATGCATGAGGACTAGCTAAAGCTTAAAGCTCAAATAAGCCACAGACACACACACAACACACATACACACATAGAGGATGTTCTTCTTTCTCTTCTTGTGTTCGTGTTCTTGTTCTTCACGTCCATATTACGTGTGTGTGTGGGTTTTAGGCCAGGGAAGTAACATAAGATAACAACATTGAGTTGAAGAGTGGAGGGAGAAGGAACAAGATATGCTAAGCAAACATTGAATTCAAAGAATAGCCGCTTTTTCAACCTTGCCTACATAATGATTGTTGATCATCATCGTCGTCATCGTCATCCTCGATCGATTGTCGGCTCTCCGTATTGTTCTCAGGCTTCTTTATACACACACCACACCACACTACAGTCAGTGGAGAGAGAGAGAGAGAGGAAGAAAATTGATGAACAAGACAGAGCCCACCCAAATTCCACGTTTACTCTACCTTTTATCCTTAAGTACACACAACATGAGGCACACACACACAATACACAACACCAACACACAACATTGGAGGCACAACACATTAGCTCCATACATGACACTATACTAGAAGTGTTTGTTCCTTTCCTAAGGGCCCCCACGATCAGGTCACCCTCATATAATTCTACTCAATGAGAATTGGGAACTCCATATAATTATATGGAGGACTTTATGTCTATGTGTGCTTGTGTGTGAGAGTCGAGAGTACAAATTTGACATGGTCATTTAGGGGTAAGTGAGTGTTGAACACAACAGGTGAGTTGGATTAATGCTAATTAATTGACTCATCTTGAATGGAGGCTGTGCAACTGTGTGTGTGTGTGTATTTGTGTGTCATAATACAATAATTCGAATTTGGTATTGAGAATTCTACAGGAAAGGAAAGAGAATGGTTTAAGGTACCCATTTTTTAAGTCAACCTGTCCTCGTACTTTTTTTTTAAAAAAAGGCCACACACAATGGCATCAATGAACTTTTCCTTTTTCTTCTCCTTGGAGCGTGCCAACGGTTCAAAAAGAATTTTGAAACACTTTTACACAAAAAAAGTTGGCCTTTTTTCATTCTGAGTCTCCTCAAAAAACCATCAACGGCTGCTCGGTATCTCTTCAAGATCTTGAGAAATCTTGTGAAATATTTGAGTCTGGGTGTCGGTCAATGAGTCTACGGGAAGCTGGAGGAGGAAGGAAAGGGAATCAAGTTAAGGGACAATTGTTCGTCTGCAATACACACACACACACTCTGGCTTAATAGAGATTCAGACAATGTGAGAACAGGGGACACGGGATGTACATATCAAGATATGTTTTACAGTCGTTATTGAGGGAAAGATTTATTGTATCCTCCAAGTCTCAGTCAGGACTACTTCGCTCTATGTCAAGGAGGACTCTTTCAAGGGTCCCTTTTTTCAAACTCGGAAAGTTTACGACTTTCTCAAGATTTCTTCGACCACTTCATTGAATATTGCTAGGTTTTCGAACATCGTCAAAATTCATATTAACGTAGTTTTACAAGACTTGAATTAAATAACTGTCCACAATTAAATTGATAAATTATACATCATGTTTATTCAAAGTTTTAAATACAAAATGAATCATAAGGCTCTCACTTTGACCTGTGTGTGTCAAGTGGACTTGGATTTGGCACGAACTTGGACATGTTCAAGAAAGTGTACAATATTTTGTCAGTTTGACTCTCTGAGTCGTTTCCGGCCGGAGACGGGATTTACCGTCCTGACTGACTCACTTGGAAACTGGGAGAGAGAGAGTGGAGTGAAGGAGGGTCTATAAATTTTGGAGAAAAACTGAGAGACCAAATAGAAAGGCACAGAGAGAGAGAGGAGGGAGAGAGAAACCCTCGCTAAAGTCAGCGGAGCCAAAGCCAATATCTGTGTATAGAATATCTTGAAGGGATAATTGCAATGACAGCTATCGTCAACGACATGGGGGGTGAGATTGAGGCACACTTGCAACCCGAGAACCCAAAGGGAGAGAAAGAGAGAGAGATGGGAAAAGTGTCTAAAAATCCACTCAACTCTCATCTTAGTCTCTCCCTTTTTCCTTTCCTCTGTCGCTCAGTCTATAGAATGGGATGTACACACACACACTTGATAATATTACCACTGCATTGCGTAGCAGAAAGGGCAGTGTACTGTGGCTTTCATCCTCCCTCGTCCCTTTCCCTTGTCCGGACAATAATAGAGGAGACTGCTAATGGAAAATCTATACACGATCATAATCATCGTAACCATGATGACCATCATCAGCACTTGAGCTATTTAGCTCCTTTTCCCCATTCTCCCCATTATTTTTTCTCTCTCTCCCTCTCCCAACATCTTTCTTCCTTGACTTGAATTGGCTGTGATTTTCATCATTGAAGTATTATGGAAGTCAGCCACGGTCCGTGCCATATTATCCTTCCCTGTCTCTCCCTTCCAGAATGGACAGACACAGAGAGAGAGAGAGAGACGAAATTATGGCAATTTCTCAAGTCTCTCCTCATAATTTAATGGCCAGTTTTATACAGCCCTTCTTTCCCTCATAGCATAGCACTTCGTAAGCGTTGTATGTGTGTTTGATGATAGCTAGGAACTAAAACAGTAAAAATTATGGCATTTAGTTGTTGTCAGAAAATCCATCGGGATGAGCTATGGGTCGTCTTTATCCCTCCAACATATCTCTATATCCTCCTCTGTGTGTGTTTGTACATATCAAATAAAAGGCTCTATCCTCCTCTCAGAGAATAGAAGGATGTACGTGTTAAATACAATGGTCACCCTCTATAATAATATATGTACAGAGGGACTGTGTAATACACTGGCATGTAAAGCTCTGCTCCTACTACTACAATATTAATGACTCTCACTCTCTGTCTCTGTGGACAAATAATAATGGAAATGGTCTGAGGGCATCCTCATAATTCAGCTTCCGTAACCAATAAAAATAATATTTAATTCACTAATAGAATTTCTGTGGTTCCTTCTTCGTCTCCAATAGAAAAATGAGGCCAAAAGCTGGACAACATTAAACCATTTCCCCTCTCTCCACACACACACACACACAATTATTATGGTACACGGTATATGTGTGTGTAGAAACAGGATTGATTTCACTCAACACCAAATATCCATGAATCATAATCTGACTTTACACATTACTTACACTGACTACGTTTTGGAGTGAAGGGACAGTATTTAAATTTTTCGGTGTACTTTGTACAGAAGCAAATATTGCAAAAGTTTTTTTTTGTATGGAATTTACTTATAGCCCCTCTCGTGATATGAGATAATCCACTGTGATTTAGATGAGCTATTAATTACAAAAAAATATTTGTATTCAATTACACTCCCTGTGTTTGCTCAAAGTGGAGTTGAATAATTGTCCCCTTCTCATCTGAATGTACAAGTCATTAGAAAATACAATATTGACCAAAGATTATCTCCCGCACAATCCGAATGATACTGTGTCCACACAGCACACACACACACACGTAGGGACAGACGTGAGTGTCAAAAGCAGATGCAGGGAAGTAGTGGAGAGAGATTAGAATATAAATCTGGATGAGGCTGTACATGGAGAGATGGGGAAATGAAACCCTTGGATTTATGTGAATGGCTTGGTAATTGTTTGAAATGTCTCTTGTTGATGGGGAGTGTGTAAATCAAACTGAGAGTTTATGCCAAGGGATTTCTTTTCTCTCTCTCTTTCTGTATGGGCAGGAATATTTACTGGGAAGGACTGACTGACGGGCAGAACTAAACATGTGGGTTGATAAAGCACATTAAATAGAGATATCATATCAATGAGATGGACATGGATGGACACGTTGGACAGTCACATCACCCCTCTACATACACAACCCTATACTCTCTTTTATACACACGTTGGCCTACAACACACACACGCTATGAACACACTGTCATACACGACGAAGGTTGGGAAGACTGAACAGCCGGTATTTTTGGTCTGTCTCTCTCTCAAATTGTCACGGTAGACACACATCCAAAAAGTCACCTCAGTCCTCTAGTCCCTCATTCAAGTGTACATACAATGCATGTATGAGGGAAGGGAGAAGGGCCCTCTCTCTCCCGAAAATGATGACAATGACGGTACATAAGTTCTCTTGTTGTTGGTCCTGATCATTCAAATGAATGACTCAATAACCCATGAATAGGGAATGGATGGCCCGACTGCGGATAAATAAGGCGGAAGGGTAACTCTCTCTCTCTCTGTTAACTGTAGGGGTGCTGATTTTAAGGCTCCATTGCCCTATGCCTCTACATATGGATAAGTAATCATGAATGCTGAGTGTAAGAAAACAAAGCATACAAATGAAGTACGCCAAGATAGTTAGGCAAGTGTACAATTTTTTTGAATTTATATGTCGTTTGCAATATTTTTGAATTGACTACACACACATTTAGTACGATGCTCCCTCTTCTTTATCAAGTTTGGGATAGGGAAGGGTGGGAGGGGAGGAGGTCAATCAATTTGGAGCAAAGGTTGAATTGAGATTTAAAATCAAATCTATAATATATATTATATGGAGATGGATGCATTTTGACAAAAAAAAGATGGAAGAAGGACTGTACCAGCAATATGTATTTATGTGTGTGCCTCTAATTTATATGTAAAAGTTGTCATATGAAGTATGCGTTGTTCTATATATAGGGGGGCAAGAGGTATGTTGTGAATTTAACAGAAACCAACTGTTCATGTTACGCATCTCTGACTCTGACTGTAGAGAGAGATACAACAATGAGAGTGAGAGAGGCAGAATGGGAATACAAGTCTTTTCTCCTTTCCCCAACTCCCGACCTCTTTGTGCAAATGTCCTTTTGAGTAAATATTAAAATAATTGAATAGGACACGTTTGACTTTCCTCCCTGTGTACAATATATGTGCCTTGTTCTTCCCTTTATTTTGTCTCTCTCTCCTTTATGTCCTCTGAGGTTGACAGTCGTAATGACAAAATAATCCTGCTGTTACTATTCATCTACTCCCCTTTCTCTCTTTCTCTCTCTCACTCTTTGATGCTGTTTTGCTCAACACGAGTACTTTCTTCCTCTCTTTAATATTGTGAAAATATTAAAAAATCATCAAAAACATGGAAATTCCCTCCACCTCCTCCTTCCCTCTAGGTACTTAAAACCTCGTTTCATGTGGATGTAAATTTTTTGGGGGAGAGAGTCAAGTGAATTAAAGTGTCTCATTATTATTAATTGTGCAAAAATAGAGGGGATGAAGACAGGATGATTTTGCATTTTGGCCCATTATCTGTATTTTGAAGAAAACATGGGGTAGGATTCTCTCCTACTTTTCCCTACATACGTAAAGTTAAAGCTGGAAGCTAATTTTGATTCTGCTCGTTCTCCTTGCCCGGGGCTCCCGGACATGCTCGGATCAAGTATCCCTATAATTCCCTTAACTAACGCAATCAAAACAAGAACAAGTAAACAGAATTTCATATCTCCCTGACTCTTTCATACATTACAGTGTGGAAAAAAGGGAGTCATCAATTCATGATACATCCAAATGGATCAAATTAGCCTCCTCATTTGAGACATTACAAGATGACTCACCGCGTCGCTCTACAGTTTTGTACGCTTCGGACAACTGTACATGGTCAGGTCAAGGGTCTTCTTGAACTGATTTGGCATTGGCCACACAAAAATCCGATACGAAACTTTTATAAAAAGGACTAGTAAATCATGTTATTATTTATCGATTGAATCATGTTATGATTATTAAATGAAATAGTTCGAGTAGATCTTTCATAAACAATCTTTCCTGTCCTCCAGCTCCACATAATGTACACTTCGTGCCCTGATTCTTACGAAACGTATTCCCTATTTATTATGAGAGAGAAGGAAAGTGTAAATCAAGTCAGGAAAGATTGACACACAATATTTTATTACAGTTCTCGTGTTCCAGAGTCAGACTTACATAATTTTTTGTGTGAAAGTTCCTTTGACCCCACGACAGCTTTTTCATCCATGAAAAGGCTATGTTGTAATGATTGAATGTAATTTAATTAGGAGGGAAAAAATTGTACCCTCTTCTCCTCCGGAGGCTCAAATTGATTTCATGGATGTCAAAAAATTTTAAACTAAATTCATATATTCTGTCCCATCACCCTCATTCCATCCCCACACACACACGCACACACGCTTCGTTACAATAGTAATCTTTTTTTGAAAAAAAAATAAAAGATTTGAGAGTGTGATGCAAAGTTTAATTTGAAAGCCATAGCCTTTAACCACTTTTTGAAATAAAAATGGGGTTGGGTGTGAATTAATGAATTTAATTAATGACAATAGGGTTTCACAGTATTAAACTGTGAAGGCGTTTTCATCACACACACACAAATGGATTTTTTCACTAGCATAGTGTGTGTATGAATGTACAAAATGTGGACGGAGAGAAAAAGAAAATAAAAAGTGGAGAGTGTCGTCGTCAGCTGTGCCTTGTTTTTGTTAGGGGGACACTTGAAGTCTGGAGTTAAAATTCGGGACGGGATGAAGAGAAGAGGATGAGACTGGGAATTATAGGGACTTTTCTAGTAATGAAATGCGAGGATCATACGAATTGGACGGAGGGTTACGTATTTTTGAAAGTTTGCACAAAAGCCTAGGTTCTTCGTTTGATTGAGTCGTCAAGTGTATTTTTTAAGAATCATACTGGAGAGGGGTTAAAAAGAGAGGCGGAGGAGGAGACCCTTGTACTTGTGAAATCTATCAGATGGAAAATGAAAATAGAGGGAGAGTGGAAGGCGTATTGATTGAGGGGATTGAAAGCTGTGATGTGAAAGATGATGATGGGGAAGTCTATAGTATTCTGTGGATTGTTTTCTTTACAGACTCGTCGGAGTCGGGGACGATACCGGGGAAAGTACGGGAAGGTCGTGGGAATAGTAAATCCGGAGAAGGGAAGCCGACTCGAGTCCGGACAGTTCTGAATGAGAAACAACTTCATACGTTAAGAACGTGCTACAATGCAAATCCTCGTCCAGACGCCCTCATGAAGGAACAACTTGTAGAGATGACTGGCCTCAGTCCCCGTGTCATCCGCGTTTGGTTCCAAAATAAAAGATGCAAAGACAAAAAGAAAGCCATCGCCATGAAAATCATGCAACAACAAGAGAAGGTAATTTCCCCCTTCCATTTTTTATCCATTTTCAACCTCATTTTTCATTCTCAATAATTATGAGTCTGGCCAGTCTGCAAAAATCTTTTTTAATACATCCTGACTAGAATTTCTTGTTCAACTGTCAAAAGTAGATATGAGTTAAATTGACTCAGCGTCCATGTCCAGTAATGTTCCCTTTTCTCTAATTAATTCATATATTGATACAGTATTACTGACTACCTCCCTCATCATTACGTTAATGCAGATTGTTGGTGGTCTTAATTATGAATGTGAAATGGATAGCAGTTGTTTACTATAGAATGTTCTGTATAATCCCAAGGTATTCTCCTTTGCATGTTTCCCAAATTTCACCTCTCTGGGAAAATTACAAAACGTTGTCCAGGGAAGTTTTGAACATGGTCAATTGTATATCTTTGTCCAAGTGGACAAGTCCACTTGGACAAAGGACAAATCCACCCAGTCATAACATATCTTTTATTGATGAATCATTTTGGATGATAAAAAGCATTACTGGAATATTCAGGGAGCGGATGAATTTTTGTAGTGATTATGTACATATCTTCACAATTAGTCAATCAAGGAAGGATACATTAGTTTTTAGATCGTACAGTCAAGTTATTATTTCAGTCAAAAATAATTGACTTTAGTGAGGACAAGAATAAAACATTTTACTTGATTTTACTCGTAACATGAAAAGACTAGAGAAATATCTTCATCATCAATTCATATCAATTTTGCTAGTCTTTACTACGACTACTAGGACTAGCCGTACAAATTTTCTGGTGTGAGGGAGACTCTTGGATATTTCGCGATAATATTTTACGGTGGAAAAATATGATATCACACACACACGCATTTGTAAAAATTTATGAGAGGGAGAACAGTGGTTCATCCTGACCAAGACCTAAATAGTAGATAGATAGATGAGGTGTTATGGTTTGCATATCATTTTGAAGACGTTCTCCTCTAATCTAAATATGGCTTCTTTCCTTTATTGCTACTTTTACAGTTCATAAAATATTTTATTTAATCCACATTTTCCCCTCACCTCCACACAACTACATATATTATGAGTGTAAAAATATAATCATATCCTTCCGCTGATTTCCCCTCATCATTAACTTCTGTAGTTTGTGGAGTGTGGATGTACTATTTTTTTAATTGTAGAAAAAATTGAATAATTATTAGATCTGGTGTTATACGATACAGAAATCTAAAGAATTTTTTGTGAGTACTGCCTCACTCTTTCCTTTGTTGAGGTTCTCACTCTCACAAGAAGAATGTGTGATAGTCACATTGGTGGGGAGTTGAGACACAAAGCGAGATGACTCCCCCTTCTCATTTTTTTACAATGTATTTTTACACCTTTGTATCAGTTCTGCAATCAACCTAAAGCAAGTGGCCATATTATCATCCATGTAGATTGAGAGAGATAGGAGTGAGGTGTTGTAAATTTTATAATTTTTGCAAAATATGCATGTATCATATGTGGAGAGAGTCGTTATTATATCATGTGCAAAAAAAAACTTTTTGCACAGTT
Organism: Pygmarrhopalites habei; assembly: GCA_009870185.1. Lineage (NCBI taxonomy): Eukaryota > Metazoa > Arthropoda > Collembola > Symphypleona > Arrhopalitidae > Pygmarrhopalites > Pygmarrhopalites habei. The sequence goes on from WJFB01000037.1 coordinate 120,192, forward strand.
GAGAATTTTTCAACAGAAAAAAATCTGTCGAGGAAAAAGTGAATTTGAACGTCACGCTTGTCTCTCTCTCTCTCTCTGTCTGAACTCATTTGAAAGATATCTTTCGAAAAAATTGTGATAGACTAAAAATTGAGGAGGCTGAATGTTGATTACATGTTGGCTCCGGTTGCTCATGTTGTTTCGTTCAACTTGTAAATATGAATGAGATGGTGGCATGAAATATTTACGTGTGTACACACAATGAGTGGTTCAACGAAAATTTGCCTTTCCCTCTGACACACACACATAGCACACACACTATATACTAGCAGTAGGTAGTCAGAAAATGATGTTGAAGCTGTGGAACAAGTGAGATCCCATCTGTTCCCCTCCGACTGGTGAATAATATCATTCATATTTACATTGCATCGGAATTATATAAATTTTTTAGTACATTGACACGGATCTGGTCATGTAGTTGGTTACATTCTATGTTTCCCCTCACAGTGTATGTGTGTGGAGAGAGGGGAAGAGGCAGTGTCCCACTGGGACCCATCCACAATACTCTGAGGAGGGAGGGAGAGGGAGGAACTTGTAGTGTCCTGCATGATTTTGATACTATCATATTGGTGGATTGTGGACGCCTCAATATAATTATGATCACCATGACGGCACGCACGGAGGAACGTGGTGGAGTGTGGATGTCAATTTTGTGATTCTCTCATAATTCCTTCCAAACCATGTACCACATATAGTATATGTACTGTATATGTCATATACAGTGTACATGTACTGTACATTGTGTACTGAAAAGGACAGGAGTTTATGCATACCTCATACACTGTACATGTACTCCCTTGTACATGGTGAACAGAACGGGACAGAAGAGGTGGAATGATTACGAGGGAAATGGTAAAAAAGTCGAGCAATGTGTGGGGAGGAGGGGTACTTGACTCTTCATGAGAAAAGTGTGGACGACGAGAGAGTGTGAAGGACTCGTGCCCTCCTTCCATGAGGATCGTGTGTGAAGAAAATTGTTCATTTGATGGGGATTGAAATAGAGATGCATTTGACGAGTGCATGATGCACCGAAGGGAGAGATGCTGACGCTGGAGGAGAGAGAGAGAGTAAAGTTTGTTGGATGGGGCCCTTTGGTTCTGGATGATTGTGATGGGGTAGAAACTTTTTTATTAGGTTTGGAGGATGAGAGGAGGGTTTTCCTAATTGCAGAGTAATTTGAAAGGAATAAGGGCATGAGGACATTAATATGACAGAGTTTTGTGTTCATGGCCTCCACCAACTACACTTCAGTCCACACAACTAAGGTACATAAGGGAAAATGAGTAATGATAAATGGTCAACATTATTACAGCTTCATCATCATTACTTTTTTCTATGTCAGGGTCTCATGCCTTGGCGTTCTTCCATGTAGTAGGGTAATCCATAATTGTGCATCATTTTAGTTCTTCGAGAGGGAAAATTATATTTCTCTTTCTCCCCTTTTTATTAAATTATAAATACAAGGAAATAAAATCTTTGACTGGTGAATTTTAAAATTTTAAAAAAATGTTGGACAAAATGTACTAATGATTTTTTGTAAAATATTTTGCAGGACGGACGTAAATTAGGCTATGGTTCTATGCAAGGGATTCCAATGATTGCATCCAGCCCCGTGAGACATGAAAGTCCTCTAGGAATGAATCCAGTTGAAGTCCAGTCGTATCAACCTCCCTGGAAAGCCCTATCAGATTTTGCCCTTCACACGGACTTGGATAGACTTGACCCTTCTGCCCCACCATTTCAGCAACTTGTCAATCAGGTCAGTGCCCAAATATAACTAATTTCTCAAAAATACTTTACGAGGTTTTGTGTGGCCATCATAGTCTGAAATCGTTCACTCGTTCAATCTCGTTCAATTACCAAAAGTCACGTGACCTCTATTTGATAACATCGTTCACTTGGTGAACGAGGAATTGAACGTGAGTGAACGATTTCAGACTATGGTGGCCATGCATATTATGATTGATGCAGACTGCTCATCTCTGTGTGTATCTACACACCAACTCAATAGAACAGGCAACACAATAGAAATACACCTTCAAAGTTTATTTATGATCAAGTCCCGGACTGTTGAACCGCCTTTAATTTATATACACGACATTGTTTCCTCAAGATAATTATGATAATTAGCCTTATCATACTACGTGTCTTTCCCCAGTCCTATCTCTCTCTCTCTCTGTCCCCTACAAAAAACACACACAGACACACACCACACAAAACCGCCAACCAGATGGTTTACGTCCTTTTTGCTAGTCCAACGTGAGTCTCCAACACACACACAGGGAAATACATAGTGTGTGTGTGGATGTACATACACTCTTTCAATCTTGAGTTCATCCTGCAGGAACATTATTTCCCTGGAAAATACAGGGACTAAATAAATAGAGGCGACTTCACGATATGATAATAAACTTGGTGACGGTGACTAGTTAACCTTAGGTGACAGTCCGCTTCCCATCCAATCCTCTCTCTCTCTCTCTGTACCTCATTCCATGAGGGTGTGTGTGTGGTGTGTGTACATATCAATTTTTAAATACATACAGAGTCGTCTCAACTCAAATTGAAATTACCTTCATTTGCCTACACAGAGAGAGAGAGAGAGGAGGGGAGAAAGGATGTTCCTCACTTGATTCCATTCTATGGTATTTCCTCCTCACTCAATTCATTATCCATTTCATTTGAGCGGATAACGCTTCATGAGAGAGGAGACTCAGCCAGTAAAAATGGGATACATCACTTTAATAAGCCACGATTAAAATCACATATCCACAACACTCTAATTATTCCCGAGTTGTGAATTTCAATTTGAAAAATGATGCTGGTACTTTTTTCCATTCCTTTTCTCCATTTAAAAACTCCTCATTCATTCAGGATGAATGGAAATGATTCGAATGGGACGAGCTAATGATAAAAATTGGTGTCGTTTTTTGCCCACACTATTCGCGGAGATGTTGAGCAATCATTTTCTCAACAAATCCAAGTCGTACAAGTTTAGCCTGTCAGAATAGAGACAATAGAATTAGACTGGAATCAAGTGGAATCAATTCTGAATTAAATATAAATTAAATTTGAATAAAAAACACGTTTACTACCAATCCAATTATGAATTTTATTTATAAAATTCTTTATTATACTCCTTGATTGTGAAAGGACAAAAATGACAGAGGACAGTAAAATAGTCCGACCCTCTTTTGGTCAAAGATTAATAAATGAAAGGAATTTGTGGTTGATCATTTAATTATGTCTTTAACTGGTTGTAACATATACCAAGTAGAAAGAAGTGTATCTTAATTTCCAAAGTACTTTATAGACCCACGTCTGTCTCCCCTTCTCTCACAGGCAAACACACACTCAGAGAACAGAGGAGAGAGGGAAGGGAAGGGAAGGGACGAGAGAGATAAATAATTTTATGTAACTATTAGAAAAAGAGGATAGTAAAGGATAGGAATAAGCGTGTCTTAATTAAAAGCTAAACTGTGGTCCTCCACGTTGGACATGAGATGAAGAGTGAGCAGTGAAGATTGTGTGCTTATCTCTCCTCCCTCCCTCCAAGTCTTCCCTACATCCTACATGTATAGCCAAATACTAGACACAAGAGGTTAGTCATAATATTGTATATTGTGGCTGAGCCTCAGTTCTCTCTCTCCCATGGTCGTACATTGGAGGAACAGGTTAAGTGATGAGTTTGACCGTGCCGGTGTCGTGGAGAAACAAAGGAGAGGTGGAGAGAAGAATTATGGTGGCTGTCTGGTATTGTGGACATCCTGGCGAGACGCAAACACCTTGCAATGCTCCTTCAAGTCCCACTGCCAGCGCCTTTCTCCCGTTGTCAGTCTTGTTCGCCCTATTTGAAGTCCCCCCTTCCCCACCCTATCTTATCCCTGTATCTTCCCTGATCATCCTCTAGTCTGACTGGCCGTGTAACATTCATCACCCAGATACTCACACACACACTCTCTCTCCCTCCTTCCCCCATCACCAGAGACAATACAATGTACCCTCTCTCTATTATAATATTATTTTATACTATAACAAAAATTTTCATTCACTCTCTTCCCCTCCACACACACGTACGCCGTACACTGTACACACACCAGTATTATGAGAGCTTCAGAGAATACTCAGTGTACATATAATGCAGACAGAGAGACAGACAGAGTGCCATGTATTGACGTGGAGCGCATTGTGTGTCTTTCTCCTATGACCATGCCTACACACACACACACACTGAACAGGGACGCGTAGTCACTTTGCCAATGCGGGCATAAAAAGTGGCGCCTGCTTCCGTCTTTTCTTCTTCTCCTCCTCCTCCCCAGTCAAGCCAAGCCAAATTGTTGTTTGGATTCTCTCTCGTCTCCACTCTGAAGAGTGTCTCGAGTCTGTCACTTACATGCGCTCTGGCCAATTCCAGTTCTCTCCCTCCCTCTCTAATGATTTGAGAAATTCATTTTATTTTACTTATTATTCATTTTACGGGCCAATTATCCCCCTTCAAGTGTGCTTGCCTGTGTGTGTGTGTGGAGTGTCTTGGCTGGGAGACAGATTCAAGAGGGTGATAGTAAAAATAATGAAGCTTAAAATAATTTTGTCCTCATTTCCTTCCTCTTTCCCTCTATCCTTCTTCCCTGTTATATTAAATTTTCAAGTGTGTGTGTGTGTGTGCTCGAGCACATTTACATGGGACGACGAAGGAGGACAGAAGGAGAGAGAGTATTTTAGGAATTTCTTCAGTGTCATTCTTGAAAAACCTCATTACACTCCATTGTAAACTATGTAAATGAATTGTGAGGACATTCGAGATGGCTCATTAACACCTTCAACAACAACAGTCCAATCTTTGGGTACATGTACTGTGTTTACAGTACACGATATACAGTAAGGTTCATACTGTACGTGTGTCTGAGGCTCAGACTGCGAAAACATGCTTTTTTCCTAGGAAAAGCTGTTGTTTTGTGACATCCCTTGGATACTTTACCTGCTCTGACTATTAAAGATGTTTTCTCTTTTTTCCAAGAGTCGATGGAAATTCAAAGAATTTTTTGCCTCTACATTTCTTTGAAATATTGGAAATGGCTCTCTGTTGTGTTTGTGGAAATTTGTTGAAAGTAGAGAGGCAGAGAGAGAGGGAGTATTGGAGAGGGGGAAGGTATGAAGATGATTTAGTGTGTATTGTGTAAATATAATTTTTTGATACGTGGTGCAAGCTCTTGACTTTATAGTTTTTGATATTCGATGGACGGATAAGATGGAGAGAGAGAGGTGAACAATTTTGTTGATGGTGTGTATGGTGTGTGTGTGTGTGTGTGAGGGAGAGAAAGGGAGAAGGAACAAGGTTGAAGAGGACTTTGAGTGGGCCAGTTCTACAAAAGTCAATATTGTAGATTTGCTATCGAATCAAATAAATATTTCCTGTCCTGTGGTCTCTCTCTCTCTCTCTTTCCTTGTGTGTGTGTTTTCATTCGTGTCCTTTATGGTCTCTCCTTGTCGGCGTCTCTTTAAGGAGCAACTATACTCTACACACACACACAAACACAACAACACTGGGGTAGACGACGAAAAGCTGTCGAGCCGCTTTTCTCTCTCTCTCTCTCTCTCTCTTTCGTCTCTCCGTCTCAGGTTTGTCTTAACCATGGGATTTGTCTATCGACACTGACTCTTCTTCTTCTTTTTGGTGTAATGAATGACATGCTTCGAGATAGAGTTTTAGAAGAACCAGAGAAGAGAGTCGCTGCTAAATACCATTCTCATATACCTTACATGTAATCATTGGAAGATATACAGAGAGAGAAGGAGGGATGGAAAAAAAGTCTGTTAATAAAAAGAAGAATAGATCGAGTGTATAAATACAGAGCAATCCAATACACTGACATCCCTATATATGTCGTATGTAGTAGAAGACATCTTATCCTTGACCATGCTTATACAATCTGTGTATCCCCTATGTAGATTGTTCAAACAAGAGAATCACACTTTCAGTTTCAACAGTGTGTGTGTATCTGTGACTAAATTCGATTTTAACGTTGGAGGAGGAGGAGGGGAAGAATTGTAGGGAAGACAAACTCGTCTTGACGGTTTCACTCCGTTCTAATCATGCAAACGGCTTACCTCATTACAATTTACATTGGTACCAATATGTAGACTTTTTTGAGAGTTTATACCTATTCTCTCTCTCTCTTGTTCATGTTAATTCCTTTGAGGATAATATAGGATAATACACACACACATTTGGTCCTCATACACGATAGTGTGTGTATATTTGTGCATGTACATTAGCGGTGTGTTGGGGACAAAGGACTATGTGGACATGGCTTATTTCGTCAGTGTGCTAGTAAAAGCTGTACATTTTACTACTCGAACCTGCAAATGTGAACTATTTAACACGCCTCTCCCCTCCCCTTCTTCTCATCTACATTACAATTGTCATTCAACTTTTTTTTTCTTCTCCTCCTCCTCCTCCATCTTCAATCAGACGGAAGATTGGACTAATTATACCTCCTTTGTCTATTCATCACAATCCATGCTAATTTTTTTCAGTACTTGTTCTGTCCGTGTGTGTGTGTGTTTGTGTCAGTGGTGTGGAACATTTTGCAATTGATAATTTAATTTGTTTCTCTACTCTCTTGGCAAAATGCCGCTCTCTTTGTGCACACGATTTGTACGTCTGGGGCCTGGGTCCATTTTTCACTTCTCTTTTTTTATAGAATTATCAGCGAAGAATAATTATTGGCGCAAGTATTTACAAAAAGGGATTATTATTTTTTGAGAAAAAAATAAATTAGAGTGAGAAAGAGTGTATAATTATTGAGTGAGTGGATTTGAGAGTTCTGCTTATTAGATTTTTGATTATCATCATCATATGTTGTGGAAAAAAGTTGTGTGTGCGGGTTCGTGTGCGTGTGTATGGAGTAGAAAGAGAGAGGAGGAGAAGGAAAAAGTTTATGATTGTTAGACTTTTGAGTTTTTCAAGACTTTGATAGTCTCTCTAAATTGAATTATGGATAACATAAACTGTTGGTGTTTTGTCTAGTGTGCTCAGCTAATTTAATTTAATGGCATAGACAGGAGGAATCAAAGTCAGGTAAGACAGAAAGAGAAGAGGAGAGAGAGAGAAAGAGGTCTAAAAGCTTTTATAATAATTTTATCTTTGAGAAAATAACTACAGCAAATTAAATTGTTGGCCGAGATATCTTATACAATATAGTACACAAATATTGCTTTTCTACACACACACACTATTTCCATAATATAAGTTCTTATACTTTGTAAAGTCTCTCCGTGTGTGTCTGTATAATTCAATTTAAGTGCACAGACTTTGTGTATACGCAATACATATAGAGAGAATACAGGATGAACAATCTTGGTCTATCTATGATAATAACAGGGAGGACTGTATTATAAAATAGGGAGGAGGGAGGGGATAGATGCAATTAGCACATGCTGTTGTTGTAAACTCTCTCTCTCTCCTTCCTCTTCCTTTTCATTTTCGTCGTTTCAATTTCAAATGATCTTCAGATTACAGAGTTGGATTAAAGGCCTCATCCCGATTTACCTTACATAATAATACTTCCACTACACATAGACACGCCAGTTTAATACGAGGCTTTCCTCCCGATTTTGTTAGTGCTTCCCCTTCTACCCTCCTCTAATCTAATTTTCAACAGGGAGAGGAGAAACCCCCCACACACACGTATTCTCCTCTTTCAGTGTGTCCCTCATCCGGCAGGGTACAACGGGAAAGCACAAAGTGAAAGGACTCTCTCTCTCTCTCATTGTGTGTGTCTCCACTTTCATTCTTTCACACAAAGAAAAAGTCAAGTGATCCTCCGAACAACACTATCCGTTTAACATTTACAATTGTGAATAGGACAATTCTCCAAAATTATCCAGTATAACAGTTCAGGAAGTTGTCAAGCCTCACAATAAATACCAGTAATCCATGGACGAGACAATTTTGAATACAATTGAGACAATAAAAAGAAAACAAATTTGCAGAGTTTGACAGTAAAAAAATGATGAGAATAATTATAAAATTATTTCCCTTAAAATTTTGAAACATCTTGAATAATGATTTCTTCTTGGATGACTGAAACGAAGAAATAAGAATCTTCTTCCTCTCTCTCTCTTTGTTTGAGGAGAAGTTAGAGATTATTAGCATAAAGGCGCAAAGTTGACAACTGTAGAGAGAGCAATAAAATGAGTGTGTTTTACATGAAAAAAGAGAGAGTCCGTTCACTCACTTTGCGAGTGCGTGTGTGTTAAGTATTGTATGCAAAAAAAGGGTAGGCGGACCCTGTGTTGGGTTCAGTGAAGAACAGTCCACGTGTTCGAAGGTGGATAATCATAATAGTCCCTTCACATTGTCTCCCATTATATTGTGTCAAGAGGCTGCGTGTGTGTGAAGTGCGAGAGGATTGAAAGAGGGAAAAAGTGTGTTTGAAGTTACCTACATGAGAGAGGGTGTATGTGGTTGGAGAGTGTGGCCATTGTGGAGACATTGAAAAAGTACATTGTATAAAATATAGCCCATGAAGAAGCTTATGCGAATCACATGATAATAAAATTACGGAAAGACAGAAGCGATTCAGCCACCTGATATCTCCTCCTCCGCCTCCTCCCTCCTCTACTTTATTACTTTTGCATGAGTTTTTTCCTTTCTCTGTCAAGAAGAAGAGACGAAGAGGAGACCCGCGTCTCTCTCTCTCTCTCTCTCTCTCAGTAGACGAGGACCACCGTCATGAAATGCTATGATACATTTTTATTCGTACGTTATTGTGACAGGTTCATGGATTCATCCATTTATTTACAATCTCCTCATTTCCCCATCTATGGCTCTCTCTGCACAGACTGAGAGGTCATGGAGAGGGGAAATGTACTGTCTTTTTCACTCTGAGAGTGTGAGTGTGTGTCCAATGATCTATTACCTTTAAATGTGTGTGTGTATGTGTACACATTTCCCGAATATTGACAATGTACATGTACGTCTTTTTATTACACAACACAGTTTTTTATTGAGTGTGTGCAAAACAAGAAGTGTGTGTGTGTGTGGACTCGTGTTCCATTTGATGGTCTTTGAACTTTTCATTTATTTTATTTTAGCTCTTTTGTTTAGAGGGAGAGAAAGAGGTTGTGAAGCTGAAAATGAAACAGGATTTTAAGAGTAGAGTGTGAACAGATTAAGAAGAAAAAAAAGGGAAGAAATTAATGCAGTTCATTCTGAGCTTTCCGCACCTTCTCATTTTGAAGAGAAATAAATATACACACACCTGTTGTGTGTAAACCATTGTTCGGACTATTATACAATGTATGTGTGTGTGTGGAGAGAATAATCATATATAATATTTATGTGTGGTTAGTTAATGACATAATGGAGTTGGCAAGGAGAGTTGCCTCTTGTGCCTTCTTGTAAAAAGTTTTTCACAACATGTTCTCCACTCTCACTCCCTGTGCAATTAATTAAGGAGACTACCTTTAATAAGTTGAGTGGTTGAATTGTGGTTGTTGTCTTTTTGTTGTTGTGTGTTTTGGTACGTCCATTATTTGTATTTTATATTTTTAGAATGGAGGAAATGGGGTAGCTATATTTAAACTCTTAGCCTATCTTAGTTGCAGTGTAAGAGGAGGAAGGAAATTGAAGGGAATGGAAAAAGAATGAAAAAATATGACTAAAGGAGACTGGATTTAATTTATGACCAGTCAAAAAAAAGAAGTTTAATCAAAGGTGTAAATGGGTTGCTTCAATCTCCTCAAAAATGAAACACTGGTTCTTCCCCTCATCCTCTCTTGCCTTCCACTGCCTATGACTATGACTGCGGTTGTGTGGTTGTTAGTTGTGTGTGCCGTGGCTTAAAACCCACCATTCAAAATAATAGAAATGATACAAGTCATCTTCTTAATAAAATCCAATGTTTATGACCAGAGTTAAGGAGCTGTTGCTGTTGCTGTTGTGCTACTCCTGTGTACAATTTATAGTTGAAAGTAGTCACTGTGCAGTAGGGATGGCTGTGTGTGTGTGCCAGTCTCGTTGTTTTGTGAGGAGGAGGGTGGTAGGTAATAATAATAATATGATGTTTTTTGGGTTGGGTCTGCGGTTTTCTCTCTCCCTCTCTCTCTCTCTGTGGAGCCATGAAGCCTCTTAGGAGAAGGTGTGACTTTCAAATTCTCCAGCAAGCTTTTTTCTGTGGGGGATGAAGGAACGCCATATGTACATAACTATTATGAGACTATGGCACGCTGCTCCATGCGTGTGTGTGTCTCTTTCTTTCTGTCCCGACCCTGTCCAGCCGTCTCCTCCTAAACTCATTGTATGAACAAAAGAAGGGCTAATGTGCCAAACGTTTTCATTTTAAAAATAACAGTTAGAATAAAAGTTAATTAGTCAAATTTGTACTTTGACTCACAAGAGAAAAATGTGCCGATTTGATCCTACAAATTTGTTTGTAGTCAGAGGATTTTATTATAACTTGGATATTATTATCTGAATTCATTCTCTACTTTAGCTAGACTGAATAAGTGTCAAGTCAACAAATAATGTATTTGAGTGAGAAGACCGAAGGTTTATACACTGTGTATGCGTGTGTGGAGAGAGAGAGAGAGTGGAAAAAGGATTTCTGTCAGCTCAAATACAGATTGTGTATTTGGAGGAGAGGGAAAGAAATGTAGGATTGGCTGACGTGAGCTTTAGTATCAATTTGAGGATTAAAAAAACTCGTAAAATAGTTTGAAAAGGCTCGGAGCCCTCCAATGGATTTATTCGTCAAACATGTAGCAGTAATCACTGGATAAATTATTCGACTCAAATGTGACTAACCCTAGAATAAGGTACTACGTAGATAGGGTACGGCACCCTTAAACCATGTCCTTTTCATTGTACGTATCAAATACATTTCTCCGTCTTCTTGCTCATAATATAATGTAGAATTTTGAGATAATTGTACTCGCTACACGGATTTATTCAAGCAAATAACTCTTTTTTTATATTGTCAGACTGTATTTTGTATGATCCCTTCACTTGCGTACATAGTCTTCGTACAGGAGGAGGAGGTGGACGGACAGTGAAAGTAGAACTGACATGAGTTTGTAGTGATTGTGATGAGACGGACGAGCATGACATATCTAGTGTACATCTCGTACAAACAAACAAAAATTCTAATCTCATCTCTGGCCTCATCATCATCTCTCTTTTGGTATTCCATGATCTCCAGTCTCACTTCCCCACCACCAACCACGAAAATTCTACACACGCACCATCCAAATCAATACACGGATAGCGAGTGGGACAACACAACAACATTAATCGAATCGAAATCAAGTTTTTCGTAAACACACACACCAGAGAAGTCTGACTCCATAGTGGCTATCCAATCTTGTGTGTTTGAAGTTGTGATCAAAGCAAATGATCCTTTGTACATACACACGAATGTATAATTCCATTGAATGACAAGAGCTCATTCTCAATAAATATTAATATTGCATGTACAGCCCTCCGCCTCGTCTAGAGTCAATAATTTTTGGTCTACAAGTGTCTCTTTTGTACAAATATACGAAAGAAAAGGACCCCACAACGTACTTACATGTCATTTGTGTGTGTGTGTGGAGATGTAGGATGTGTTTTTTAGAGGGGAAAAAAATAAATAGGAGAAGGAAGCCAAGGAGATTTGAAATCAACCTTGCCGTGTCTATCAAAATGAGTGGCAGACTGAAAGTACAAATGTCAGATATTTTGGAAAGATATCAAGATGCTCTTGTTGGTGGTCCTCCTGTCTTTAACTTTATAGACTTAGCAGCGGGTGAGAGAGAGCGTGTGTGTGAGTGTGGGGGCTATAGAGTTAAAAGAGAGTCCATCCCTTTTCCTCACACACACACTTATTTCCCTGGCCCTCTCACACCAGCTGCCTTTCTTCCCTTTTTTCATCCACTTTTTCTCCCCTTCTCCACCTTTTAATTTCGGACGTAAAAAAGTAATTTGAGCTCTTATTCCTTTACTTATTATTCCTATTCTTGTTCTCCATGTACATTCGAGACACAAATATTATTTTTTTGCACTTCCAGTATTTTTAACTGATCTGCGCAAAGTACTGTAGTGGCATTTAGAATGTCGATATTTTCAAATGACGTTAAATTTGTATCCTTTTAATTACAAATTATCTGAACAAATTAACGACGACGACATGTTTTTGAAGATGTTAATTGACAGATGATTTTCCAACTTGTTTGTGTTATTCATGTTTATGTGGTTGTGGTGAGGAGGAGAGGAGTTTGAAAGTTTGGATTTAAAACTATGTAGGTTTATGTACAGATATTTATTTAGTGGTTGAGCAATCGGGGTCAACATTTTATGACTTAGGGGACGACAGAAAAAAAAACTACAGAACGCAAATTGATAAGAAGAATTGAAAATGGGACACGGACATTCAAAATGAATGGAAAATGCTTGATAAAGATAGAGAGGATCAATTACACATTGTTCTCAGAAAATCATTTGAAAGAAGGGGTGACCAGAGTTGAGTTAGTGGTGTGTGTGTGTGTCTTTCTCTCTTGTTGCGTGTGTGAGTGTGTTTATGAAAACAAGCTTGTCAGCTCTCTTGAAACTCATCAAATGAGTGGTCAAAGAAATATTATCTATCGCTAAATTTTATGGTGGAGGAGAGAAAAATTATGATCTTTGATTTTCAAATAAATCGACTCCTTTCAATAGCTTGTCTATCCCTGCTGTCTGTAGACCAGTCGTAATATTGTGTATAATATATACAAAATTTATATCTGCAAAAGATTCAGATTTGTTGAGAATACTTTCAAATACTCACAATAATTTTTTTTTCTCCCTCTCTCTCTCCTTTCATCTTGACTGACGACCAATGAAGTGGGTTGGAATTTTCAACTCTCCGTCCAACATAAAAAATGAAACATAGAATGAGCAGTAGAATGAACTCAACAGGTCAAGTCAAGTAATGAAAAATGGCTTCGACTGCCATTACTATTTTGTACTGATATCAAAATAAATAGGACTCTCTCTCTCTTCTGTGTTTGTTTGTAATAGTATATGCAGAGAAGGAGGAGTGTTATTCACAATCTGATTGTAATATTTTTTAGAGAAAAAAATTATAGTAATAAAACAACAAATCATAGCGTCTCTCTATTTGTGAGCACTGAATTTCATGTTGACTAAGGTAAAGACTAAGGAGTTGAGTCAGATAAAATTAAAATAAAATGCAACTTTATATTATACACAAACAAATAGCAGTGGACTGTGTGTGTGTAGAATATGGATCCTTGAATTTGACCATGTCAGGAAATACGAGTGTGCAGCTGGTCATGTCGACATTGACTGATTGTAGAGACTAAAGATTTGGAACCCCAAAAACATTCTAGTCCATGATCCCATCTGACTTGATCTTAACTGCTGGAACAATTAAAATTATCCCGATTGAAATTAATTCTTTATAAAATTCGGGTTCACATTTGGTACTTGAATGTACTGGAATAAAAATGGGAGTCACTTCATGAATCTGCAAAAGATATTGACAAAATTAGTTAATAATCGCAAACTGTAAATGACTAATTTTTTCTATCCTGATTTTTTTGCTCAGGGAGTGGAACAAAGTGTTGCGTGACTTCTTTAGAAAGAAAAGAATATATTATGTGGATTGTTTCATCGTCCTATATATTCTTATACATAATCCTCCAAACTTTATGACATCCACTTTGCCTACTGAATCTAATATTTTATGATTGGAATTCAGAGCACATGGAGTAGAAAGGAGAGGGAGGGAGGGAGTTCAGGATGAATAAAAGAAGGAAGAATATTGAAAATTTTCATAAAGAGCGTTGAGTGGTTGTTATCTACCTCAAATATATGGGAGATGTGGAGGAGAAGCGAGAAGGGAGGAGGAGGGTTTTTATGAGTTGAGCCCTAAAAAAGTGACTGATTTTTCCGGGTGTTTTGCTCCTGGAATTGATTTGACTTTTTTTTTCTTTCGCTCTCTCCCTCTTTCTCCTTCAGTAATTTTCTGAGATGACGGAAGAATTTTTCAGGGGTCCGTATAAAAAGACTATGAGGGAGTTTTGTGTGTGCGTGTGTGTGCTTCGTGTACGGATGAACGTGGGGCTATAAAAGGCTCGTAAAAAAAGATCGCTTCTGTGTGCATGTCATTCGATGAATTATTCATGATTGGAGTCTCCTCCGTTCATTCCCTTCCACCTCCGCTCTGTCCGCTCTCGTTCCATTCTTTGGCCATCTTTCTCTCTCTCTCTCTTTATCCTTTTCCACTGGAGAATCTCCTGCCAAACTCCTTTTTCTTCCACACATTATTGTTCAAGGGACATATTTTACAACTATGTGTAGCACCCAATCGTTCTATCTGCACATACTAGTACATATGACTATATGTACTCCCCACTAGGAATCTCAATACAAAATTGTGTATATGTAATAGTAAACTTCCATTTTGAATGCTTAAGTAGCCTCTCTCTCTCAGTCCTTCATCTTCCATTCGATCATTCTTTCTGTACGATCCTTGTCCTCGCAAAGTCATAATTTGTCATATTTATGGTCATTAATATTCATCCTAGCCCCATCCAATCTGATCCTGATTTACATGCAGGAGAAGCTTTGTCCTTTCAAGGGTCTTCTTGTCTTTTTTTGTCTTTCCAACATTTTACTCTTTTACTGAGTACTAAAGTCTCCACAATCTATTGTATGTATCAGATCTCTGCTTCTATTTCTTTGTGATTAAAGGAACTATACACCAGTATAATAGACTGTGTGTGTGTGGAAATATTTTGAGCAATGTTGAATGGTCGAGAATAGTACAAAGAGTGCGTAGACACAATTTCCTGCCGGCCATGTTTAACCCTTATTCTGCTCACACTGCACTCTATAATAAAAACGAGTATTCTTGAGAGAGGCTATTCTTGGAGGAACGTCCATCTTTTATATATACCGTAGTTTATTTGTGGGAGATCCATTCAGGTCCATTCAATCTGTCATGAATTATGCATGATACAAATAGTTTTTTAAAAGTTTTTTTCATCCGCACACGCACACACACGCAGTCTCCCTTTAGATCCTCCATGAAAATGGACAGGATAATTTTATTTTCCAGGTGAGCATCCCCCATTCTTTCTCTTTTTAAAATGTCTATTTCTGAATGGATGAAAATTATTTAGCAGTAGCAAGGCAGATGTTTTTTCGGAATGCTTTAGCAGTGTCAGTTAATTGTGGTCAGTAAATTATTTTTCCAGATCAAAATGAACTAGACAGTGTAGGCCTATTTTGCTGTGGAATAATTGGATACAAACCGTTGTTAGCCTACAGTAGGATAAAATAAATGTTTAGAATATTATTCAAAGTACACGTTGACAGTTTAGAAAACAAAGGGAGGCATTGTAAAATGTAGTTTGTTTTAACTTTTTGGGAGGTTGACCTGAACCGTGTTCCGTGTAGAGAGAGAGCGACCCGGCACCTCCTCCTATGATGTTCATTTTATTGTTTGTTTTTCTTGAATAATGCATGGCTTTACGTCATATAGGGCAGAAACATAATATGTGTGTGATGTTTAAGTGCACACACAAGGTATATACAATTATTTGAAAAAATCCCCACCACCTAATGTGCAATCTAAATATAATTTTTTACAAAAAAAACATTTTTGCCAGTCCCAATTTTCTGTTTACAAATTGGTCTGACCAAAACTTTCACAATGTACAATACCTACTGGTTTTTACTATCAGTAGAAAGGATGTTCCAGAGTAGACCCACAACATTTATAGAGAATATGTGTATATATAGTTTCGAAAACTTTACCCACCAAAATTGGATATGAGGAGAGGGGGAAAAAAGGAAACCACATTTGAGTAAATACAGCTTGCTATTGTTTTGCTAATGGGTCGAATTACGTGAGAGATAGAAGAGCGGAGAGCAAAGACTGAGAGAGAGTGTGTCGATCAAAAACTCATGTCATTCCCTGTTCTCTGTGTGTGGTCCATCTTTCAACTACTAAATGCAATCTGAGCTGCCTTTCCTTATTTACTTAACAATGTATGTATGAAAAAACACAATTATTATAATAAATAGAATCGTTTTGGATTTTCCCTTCCTCATAATCCTACACACATAATGTGTTCAAACAGTACATGTTGTACAACAGGAGGAAAAAATAGACATATAACTATGTCTTGATGACCTCAAAATTACGCCATGGTGAATTTGTCCCTTCCTTCTGCTCCGAATAAAACTGAAAAATTCTTGTCTTGTGTTTTTGTCCGAGTGTAGTAGAAAGGAGTAGCACATTTTATAAAGCCTGGCTTGAGCTCTCGAAAAATGTTTTTTTTTTCTGAAAAAACAGAAGCGATTATCAAGCCGTTGTTGATGAGAATCAAAAGAAGTTTTGGAATACATATTAGATTTGATTTCTTCTGGGCAAAAAAATGAGTAGAAAAAAAAGTTAAAGGTCGAATGAAAAGTCTTTTAGAGGATGGAAACATTCTGGAGGGACATGAGAACGAAGAAACTTTCATGGGGAGGGAGGAGAAGAACCTGAGTAGTCCTTCCTCCTGATGAATAAATTAAATCAAATCAACCACGAAATTATACAATCTCTTGTAGAAATCGGATGAGAGTGAAAGAGAGAGAGAGAGAGAGAGAGATAAGATTTAGTCATGCAATGGAAAATGGAAGGGAAAATAAACAGATGAGTAGCCTAAGATAAAATTGTAGTAAATTTTTTTCACAATTGAATTAGCTTTTAGCCCTTTATCAGGGAGGAGGATCTTCATTAATTCTACTATAGTTTATCAGCTGCTTCACAAAATACTACATGACAATAAATGCGTTCCTTACGTTGAAATATATTGACTGAATTTTATTTTGAAAACTTGTAAAAACAGGTTTTTGTCTTACTACCCTCACTAGTACACACACGCACATGCATTATTTTTTTCTGGGCTGGTTCGTTTGACGTATGACTCTGTGTATTTAAAACTAATAAACCACAAAAATACTGTCCCGATTTATCAGTTTCATTATCCTCACTTACATAATTATGATATGACCGGATACTGGTTTTTGTCCACATTTTCAAGATGAGCTCAACATTTGCAATATCTTCTTAATAGGGTAGGAATTTAAGTCAATTTCCTGGTCACCTCTATAAATACTTATAATTAAGCAATGACCCAAGGTTTCCTCTCCAGTCCATATTCCAGGAAATCATACACATATATTAGTTGTAATGAAATACAAGAGAGTAGTCTGCAGGTTCGAATGTAAATTGATGATGATTTTGTCCAAAGAAATTTCATGTGTGTGGTCTGAATATTTTACAGATGCACGGGTACGACTTGATGCACAATGGAGGAGACATGATCATGAATCAGACACCGACAGACCTCAGTCATCATGACTCTTCGGAATCGTAAGTCAATCTTTCTCTATTAATATACACATGCCAAAATATTGATCTTTGCTCATGAGTGAGTCACTGCTGCGTGTTTACTAATAATTTTTTCCTCCTATTTTAATGTTACAGGTACGTTACTTACTTGGAGTCGGATGACAGCTTACACGACAATTCCAGTCCATAATTAAATACTTTAATAAATAATATTATAATGCATAGATATTGATATATATAAATAATTATACTCAACTAAATTTACCCGTTGTGTTGTGTAATACGTAATGCTATCTTATTTAAGATTGTATTCTTACAATTACATAGATGACTCGTTGAAAGATGTACTAACATATAACAGATATATTGTTATTAAGTATTTCAATGTGTAATTGTCGGATAAAACAAGGTCAACAACAAACCATGGACTCGATTCGATGGACACATGGAGGGAGAGAGAACCAAAACCTGGGAGTCTTTTTTTTGTTGTTTCACTGTTAACATCCAGCTAGGAAGTAAAATTGTCATTGTATGTTACACAACCACACAAACACACAACAAACGACGAGTATAAAAAAGAAAGAAGAAAAATATCGGAGAACTTTGTACATAGAAGTTGACATATTATATAATTTGTCGATACATAAATATATATATATATATATATATATGTAGGATAGGAGAGTATATATTATGTATAGACACACAGATGACCATTGCCAATAAACGCAAAAAAAAACTGTAATGATTACAATGTATGACAGTCTCATAAATAATATAATGATAAATGATACCGTCTTAGTAGAAGTATAAAATTCTTTCTATTCAACTCCCCCAACTTTCACTTTACCATATAAAAAAAGAAATATTATATATGTAAAAAAATATTGCAAAATGTACATTGTAATTTATGTTTGAAACTTTTTTTTGAACCTGTAACACCAAATTGAATGTACTGACAACGGATCCTTATTAATTATATGATCAAGTATAAATGCCTAAAATAGGAGGGTAGACGTGGTTACACAAAGCTCTAGAAAAAGCTAAGAGTTATAATATATGACACTGTGTAGGTTAAGAGAGTAAGTTATATTATTTAATTTAGATCTACAATTATCATTATTATTATTGAGTACTTAAAAGAAATCATCCACTACACATTGTCACATGAACCTATACATACTAGTACACGTTTTAAAGTAAGCTAAAAACCGAAAAATCGCGTGTACCTTATAAATTATTATTGTAGAATGCTTCGCAAGAGGAATTATTTAAGTTATTAAAAAATAAATTATGAACTTATTATTCAACTTTTTAGCTTTTAGTGTCCGATGAAAACTATAATATATACCTACACCATTACATCTTCATTTTTTTAGAAACCTACAAAATACAATGATTTTGTTAACATTATTTGGTTAAGGTACAAAAAGTTGAGCTCGCAGTTTTTCACACAAACTGTAATCATGTCAAAAAATAACTCTGTTGTTGTACTTTATGTTAAATATTTCTATACTGATGGTATATATGTTTGAAAAACTTAAGAAAATCACCATTTGAGCAATCTAATGATGATGAGTAAATAAATATTATATATAGACGCATAGACAAATCGAACTACTACTAAAAAACAGAAATAACTTAAATTATTATGTACGTAAATTTTACGCGTTACTGAAAATAAAATACACGAAAAAATTATACTGTCTACTTATTTAACTTTCTTGTCCTCAATGATTCAATTCTCATATGATACGCATACTTATTATTATGCGTGTTTAGTCAAATTTAATTCTCACAATTATGTTAGTTGCATATTTATGAGAGCTTTGTTACATGCATTAGACAAAGACATAGGAACGTTACATAACTGTACAGTTTAACAGTCATTCAAAGCGTTTCCACCATTCAACATTTTGGGATTGCTTCAAATCTGATTTTTTTACTGACAAGGTCAAAGAACCTCCAGATAATTAATTAATCTCATCAGTCATTCAGTATCTTTTCACCCAAACAACTGAAAAATAGTGAAAGCAGAACAAAACGAAGAGACAAGTGGGTTTTTCTCTTGTGTGTGGATTCATTTCATAGCGCAGAAGTTCAATTCGCTGATGAGTCAAAAAAATTTGAAATTGTGATTCAACTTGAATCATTCAAGTGTTTTATATATTTTTTAATTGAATGTGTCGTCGGTCTGACTTGATACTTGGAAGTTGTACAAAAGGTAAGTTAAAAATCGGCTTATCACATTAATTCATTACATTCTTGGGATAATTTTCGTAATTCTGAAGACTTTTAAATGCAGAATTTTGATTTCGCTGACACTGCAGATTTAGTTTATTGTCATGACTCAGAAATTTAATCTTTACGATGAACAGTCAATGGATAAATTAATTGTGTCCAAGTGTGTTAGTTAGAAATATTGAAGGAATAATTTATTTATTTATTGGGATGATGACTCACAATATTAACAGTCCAAATTTTTAATCGTGCAATCAAAATTTCTAATTGTTTGACAGACTGGTCTCGTCGGTTCTTAGCTCCTTTTACGTGCTGATGGTTGTGTGACAGGAGAAAAATATCGTGAAAACATTTTACAAACTTTTTAAGGATGGAAGGTGTTCCTCGAATTCCAATGTTGGGGTTTTCAAAGGTAAGTCTGTTTAGATTTTCAATTTCAAAATTTTAAATATGACATTCTGTCTATATTAGTAATATGATGTTACTTTAAACGTGGAAAGGAAATTTTCTAGAGAAATTTTATGTATCGATATTTCAGAAAAGAAGTGCTGATGTACCGGACTTTAGAAATGGAATTAAAAAAGTAAGCCGCTCAAAGTTTGACAGCTATGCATATGACAATGTCAAGTTGACAAAATTAATTTGCTTATTTGTTTCATTTCGTAATCTAGTTTATTAGTGAACACTACAATGAAGATCCAGAAGCGTACAGTACAGAGATTTCTACTTTGGAGTCATTACGAGCTGGAGCAGTTCACGCTTCACGAGATTTTACAGGATGTGCAACATTGAAAAGATATTTTTGTCAACTTCATTACCTCAAAAGTAGATTCCCTTTTCAAGAAGGCAGTCAAATAGCTACTTCTTTTTCATGGTAAATTTATTGTCACATAATCATTTTGTTTTGGAATCATTTTTAACATCTACGTAACAATTGCTAATAAATAAATAATAACATTAAAAATTATTACAGGTACGATGTACATTCGGACACGGTGCATGGATGGAAAGACATTGATTTTGAAATGTCATGTATTTTGTATAATATTGGAGCTCTACATTCTGAATTGGGAACAAAAGATAGTCGCCTGACTGCAGACGGGATGAAAGTAAGAGATTAATTAAAATACTATGTATCTTCAACGAATCATGAACAATGATATTATTGAAAAGTAAGTAAATGTTGTTATTATTGCAATTTTGCAGACTTCGTGTACACATTTTCAATGTGCAGCATGGGCATTTCAACATCTCAAAAATGATTATCACAAATTTTTTTCACCCGACCTGTCCTCGGATATTTTGAGTATCATGGCAAATATTTGTTTGGCTCAAGCTCAAGAGTGCATTTTGGAAAAAAGTCTTATTGATAATCGAAAATCTGCGATAACCGCTAAAGTTTCCTTACAAATTGTTGAATATTATCAGCTAACCTTCAAAACTATTGAATCAGTCCTCAAGAAAACTTCGCCAAGTCACAGTGATAAAGTCATTAAGGCTGCAAAGGTAAAATTAAATTTTAAAAATTATAATTCAACAAATTATTATTTTAGTAAACCATTTGTAAGTAAATTGATGTGATTGATTTATAGAAATGGCGAGACCTTGTTGAAGTTAAAATTCATTACTACGGTTCCCTGTCCTATCTGTATCGTGGCCTTCAGTCAGAAGAGCAATCTAAATTTGGCGAACGCATCACATTTTTCAAAGGTGCCATGGACAAATTGACAGATGCAACAAAATTAATCAAAGCAATGGACAAGAGTGATCATTCTGTAAGTAAAAAATATTTTCTTACTAACTACATGGGCATTTCTCTGTTCAAAAAATTAATGTTTCACACATGATTTATTTATTACTAATTTTTTAGGCATTGCTGGTTGAAACATTGAACTTCACGACAGATGTGATTGGAACCAAACTGACATCGTCCGAGAAAGAAAATGAATTTGTTTATCACGAAAAAGTGCCTACATTAGAATCCGTTGATTCTGAAAATTTTAAGGGCGTTTCACTAGTTAAAGGAATTCCATTTAAATTTGATGATCCAGAAGTATCTGGACCTGGTAAGCTATTTGTAGATTAAAATTATTCTAAATTTGAAAATGTAAAGATATTGTATTAACAATATCTTTTTTAAAAAAGTCATTTATAAAATGGATTTTTATACCATTTCAGACATTTTTGCTCGTCTTGTGCCGATGGAAGCTCACGAAGCATCATCACTATACAGGCAAGTTATTAAATATATTTAGGCAAAAAATGGATGAGGATACAGGAAATACATTTTCATTTTTTCTTTTAGTGAGGAGAAAGCAAAAATTATGCGTCAGTATTCAACAAAAATTGAAGAAAAGAATGAAGCACTTGAGCGATTTCTTCTTGCGATGCAACTTCATCAATTAGACATTCATTCTGAAGAAACTAAAATTCCTCAGGTAAATTTCGTATTAAAAAATTGAAAACGCTTTAACGTTCCATAAAAATAATTGTTCGAGAATAATATGTATCTTTCTATCTGAACTTCCTTGCAGGCACTGGTTGACTGTTGTGCTGCCTTAAGTGTCAATCCAGAAGCTGTGAAGAAATTGTCATCATTAATGTCAAAACTATCCGGAATGTTTCACGACGTTGAACATAATATTAAGGAAATCAGTGAACTATTAAAAGTACGTTTTTTTGTCTATCAAATACATTTAAAGAAACAAACCAAGAGTGCTGTTTGTATTATGACATTAAATTTTATTTGTTTTCAAAGGCAGAAGACGTGAAAGAAAAAGAATTTCAAGAAATTGTGGGTAAGAGACCGCCAAATAATTTACTAACCGAGTTATCCCGAGAAGTCAAAAAATACCAACATGCTCATAGTGTAGCGTCAGAGTCTAATCAGACCCTACATGAAGCTATGAGAGTTCATGTATTAAATCTTCAAATCCTCATGAAGCCATTACCTGAAGTACTGAAACATATTCCATCCGTTGCTGAAATTGGTGAGAACGAGAAGCCTTGAAAAATACGATTCATATTTACATAGTATAGTAGTATCGTGAATTAACGTAAGTTGAGAATTCGACAGCCAACTTTATATATTCACTCTCTGAATTTTGTTTATTTTTTGATATTTGTATAGAAGAAAAAGACGAGATAGTCATTAACGAAATGAAAAGACTGAGGTCAAAAATTGAGGAAATGCAGAAGCAAAGGGAAATGCTCATGAATCAACTGAGAGAGTCCATACTCAACGATGACATCACAAAATCATTGGTTGTGAAGCAAGATCAAGTACTGGAAACTGTCTTCGAGGAGGAGTTAAAGAAACATGAAAAGATTGTAAGTTCATGATGATTTACGACAAGAAATGACTCAATTTGAACTCACTAGTTATACTTTAATGTCGTCCTTTATTATAGACTCAACTTTTGGATCAGAATATGATTGCACAGGAAAATATTCTTCGTGCTACATTAGGTAATTTGGTTTTTATTTAGTTGAAATTTTAAACTTGATTAAATATTCAGTTTTCAAAACTAAGTTATACTGAGTAACATTTTTCCATATTGTTACAGAGACGAATGCTACTTACGCTGCAACAAGAAAAGCAACAGAAGAAGTATTGAAGAAGAGGAGTAAGGACATAGATGCTCTATTGGGTTCATATGATGCTTACAATGAACTCCTCATTAAGTGCACTCAAGGAGTTGAATTCTATACAAAGTTGGATACTAATGTGTCAAAGCTTCTTCAGCGTGTTAAAAGTGCCTGTAAAGTACAAGAGGAAGAAAGGGAAGAAAGAACTAATGTCATCATAAAAGCAACACAACAAGCCAAGGAAACAGCCAACTACGCTTCGTATGATTCAACTGCTCAACACACAAAAGATCAGTACTTGAACCTGTACGCCAACTATGCAGCTGCCACGGACATGTCATCAAGTCCGAATACTCTGGACAACACTGCTATTCAACAGCAATATGAAAAGAATCTAGCTCTACAACAAGAGTACGAGAGGAACCTAAATCTTCAACTTGAGTACGAAAAGAATTTGTCTCTACAGCAAGAGTACGCAAAACTTGCCAAATTGCAGCAACAAATTGCAAAAGAGTCTACAGTGCAGTATGGTACTAATTATAATTATTCTGCGTCCCCCCATCAAACTGATTCAACGTCTACTCCTAATTACACCACAACAGCGGCTATGCATGGTCAGTACGGTATCGGCTCAAATTCTGTGCAATATTATGGTGCCATAACCACTTCTCAACAGCAGTATCCAGAAGATTCTTCCAAGTCACATTTTTACCCAGCAAACTCCACACAAGCTTATTCCTCAGCAGCTAATACTTCACAACCACAAAATTCGTCACCAGCATATTCAACAAATTGTCCTCATCCTCAATCTTACTCAAATACTTCTACACCTCAACAACAATATGTACCAACAAATAATATCAGTACTTCATCACAACAGCAGCAATATGGACCAACAAATAAAAACTTTTTTACGTCTCAACACCAACCCTACTCAAATACAAATTCTTCTACTGCTCCTTCTAACTTGTCCTCTGTTCCTCCTCAACAACAGCAACAACAAGCTTATTGTAATACAAATTCTTCCCCTCCTGTCAACAATAATCAGTCTTCTCCTCAGCGGCAGCAGTACAGCAATATTAATCTTGCTGCAACACCTTCATTCTTGCCATCATCCCAGCAACTTTCTTACCCTAATCCAAATTCTCCTGCTACCCCTTCTAATGTACCCCAGTCTGTTCCACAACAATATAATAGTTCTACTGCAGCCCCTTCCAATTTGCCATCTTCTATTCCACAACAATATAATAGTTCTACTGCAGCCCCTTCTAATTTGCCCTCTTCTATGCCACAACAATATAATAGTTCTACTGCAGTCCCTACCAATTTGCCATCTTCTATTCCACAACAATATAATAGTTCTACTGCAGCCCCTTCTAATTTGCCCTCTTCTATTCCACAACAATATAATAGTTCTACTGCAGCCCCTTCCAATTTGCCATCTTCTATTCCACAACAATATAATAGTTCTACTGCAGCCCCTTCTAATTTGCCCTCTTCTATTCCACAAC